>JAVDBV010085054.1:0-23009 GCA_032619315.1 Piper longum | reverse complement strand
GCTGCCACCCTTTCTTGCTGTTTTCTGGCGCCGGCAAGTCACCACCGGCCGATCCGACCACCCACGCAGCTACCCCTCACCGTGGCCGTGGCCGAGATCTACACTTAGAGACCGACATCGACCTCTGCCGTGGCCGAGATCGCAGCCGGTGACGTCGCGACACATGGCGGCGATGCCGCCCCTTTCCGGCCATTTTCCACCACTCGGACTCGACCGGTCATCACCGCCATGACGTTCCCCGTTCTCCCCTCTTTTGATCAAGACCTACGACTGCCTGCCTCCGCCGCGCCGCCATTGGCGTTTTTTGGCGACGGCAACGGCCACCCTGTTTACCCGGTTCACGGTCCGCTTACCCGCGACCACGTCCTCTAGCCCATATCCATGTCCAAGTCCATCTGTCATGTCTAGGTCCGCCCAGCCAACCTAACCCATTTTCTAGCCCGGGGTGGTTCAGGCCATTCGGCTTGGTTGGGTTCAGCTTGATTTGGTCCGTTTCAGCTCAGTTTCAGCCCGTTTTCTGCCGTTTCTTGACCATTTTCGGTAATTCGATAACCCTTAAAATTAGTTTAGATGCATATTTACATGATTTAGCATACGTAGTAGTGGGTGTCGATGTAGGCTTCGGAGTCCGAGCTCGCCGTAGATGTGCAAATACGCTTGGAGCTTCGACCACAAGTCCGTAGGACTCTCCTTCTCTGCTTGACTCCTTGCGTGTAAGATTTAATCGTGTTTTAAACGTAGGATGTCATCGGCGGTGTTTTATCGGATCCCTCCGATGTCGGGCCATTTAGCTGCATTTTTTACACTTGTTTAATAAAACTACAAGGATGAGACCCCTTATTAGTTTTCGAACTTTAGCTCTAGAAATTTATTATACAAGCTTCATCCCTAAGCCTATTATATAAGTATGCGTTGTTTTACGGATTTCACGAATAAGAGAATGAGTGGTACGGAGACATGTATGGACTGTGCTAATACTCCTTCAAACCATGAGGTAGTGCGGGTGTATGATGGTACTGCATAATGCAGCGTATTTCCGGAATATGTGGCAGTAACTTAATTGTTCCTTTTGCCACTCGAGTATAGTGGCGGGTGATATAGAAGGTGTGAGGGCGTAAGCGCTGTATGTATGATTATGAGTATGAGCCGTGCATGCGAACCGGCATTTGTTAAGTATATTTGCTTACTGCCCGGTTTGAGGCATTCTTGAAGTTTCATAAGTTTTCGTGGGTAATGGAATACCCATTTGCCATTTTCTATTACTTATTTTTCGTACCAGTAACATTCATTATTGACGGTTTTTATATAATATATGTAGGTCGTGCAAATTTTGTATCAATTTTGGTGGGAGGACAGATAAACGCTACACATACTTGAGCTCAACCTAATATTTATTTTCTTGTATTTATTTATATTTGATATATTTTGATGATTATTTGACAATATCTTCCAGTCTCATGACACCAAGAGGGTTATTTCGATCTATTTGATCAATCGAGTCGTATCGACCAACAGTTTTAAACATGACTCGACTCGATCGTAACATTTCTGATTCGGTTCTTAAGTGAACCGAAATGAGGGTGTTACAACAAAGCACAAACTTTTATTCAAAATATCAAAAACTATGTTCTCTAGGTATATGACATATATTTATCGACTCAAGAGATGCACTAAATTAGTAAACAACTATGATAAGGACTCATAAGCCTAAAAACTTCGAAAATAAACCCCTCTTGATAATAGTAAGCCTAAATTAAGTAAGAGTCACACTAAAACAAAATATTAACCAAAATAATATAAAATTCCTAATTCTTTCTTAATTCTTGTCCTACATCAATAAGATTTTCTAATAATATGGCTGTTGAAGACTTGGATAATGAACGCATGATAAATAACATATTTGTTCTAGGCACCCACAGATTATAGAAGTGAAATTGTACATATTTCAAACTATTTGTGATTGGAGTATGACTTAAACTGGTATGCTGATTCTCTTAAAGCACCACTACAAAGCCTACCTCCATGTGTCACATTATGGAACAAGAAATAGGGAACTATAATTTTAATTAGTGACGCAGAAGCCTGTTATTATAGGAGATCAATTGAGTTTTGTTACAATTTAATCAAAAGACATTGCTCATTTAAAATTTTTAGGATCCTAAAGAAATGGGATTTGGATAGTGGGGGGGATCATGGGTCTAATTGACCTGTAAATTACTGATTTTCCTATTTTGTGGTAACCTTCCTAAATCCTATAGAACAACATGATTTTTAACATTGTTTAATATATTACGCTAGTCATGGTATCTAATATATATTTTTGTACAAATGGTCTATTAAATCTACACATTTTTCTTAAATCCCCTCATGCTCTTAATGCTTAGTTTACCCACTTACAGCTCTACATAGTTGGTAAGAATAAAAGATGGAAGTTCATGACTACTTTTTCCTGTCAGTTGTGGACGTATTTGTCGACGTATTTGCCATGATAGTAGTAGACTTGATGGTAGCCGGTTTGGTTATGTGCTCTTTCTGTGGCCATTCTTAATTGATCTAAAAAGGATACATATTACAAACTTCTGGTGTGGAAATCTTGGTATGCTTATCATGTTTTTTGTCATTGCTGCATTCCTTTTATTAATTTTCTCGATTTAATGTTCCAAATTGACTGTTTTACTGGGTGTCTTATGTGAAAATCATGCTCCTTTGTCTTTAAATGCACGTTTTGATTTAGCTGAAATTTTGATGTACGTGTATGGAAAATAATGATTAGTATGTGTCTTTAGAAATGGTCTTCATTATGCTGCCAAATTTTCTTCTTGTAAGTTTCAGTGTTATAAAAGAACTTGGTTGAGTGTTTTTTGTTGAAATTGATTACCTAAAGTACTAACCTCTGGTTTGCTCCTCTTCAAATCAAACTGAACAATTTTATATTTATTTCAGATGCTTATATCTTGTATCTTTTGAGCTTCCACTTCATGCCACTTGAGAGAATTTTTATCAACATTTTCCTTTCCCCTGTTTTGTGGTTGATTTTATATGTAATGTTACAGATACATTCCTCGCCATCTTATATTCAACAAAATATTGTTCCATGTGCAACACTTTTTGTGGCAAATTTGGGTCCTAGGTGTTCTGAATCGGAGCTAATGCAAATATTTGCAAGGTTTGCGTGAAAATTAACAACATTTAAGTGGTCTACCTCCTAGATATTAACTCTAGTTAAGCTATTATGCTTTTGTCATCATTAGGTGCCCGGGCTTTTTGAAGTTGAAGATGCAGCACAAACAAGGTGCCCCTGTTGCATTTGTTGATTTCAAGGTATGTTTGAAGAGTATGCTTCCTAGGAAGTCAGCACTGCATCAGTCTACTGCTCAATATTTCTAGATAACATCCTTATGTTATTAAATAAGTGAACTTCACCCCGAAGTTTTTATTTTTGAAAAAAATTCTAGTTATTGTTCATGTAGGTTTGATGTGTGTAAACATTAGGCGTATGAATGTATTAATGAAATAGGTTAGCACGACGAGACATTTAGTATGTTAGATGTATGGTTGTTTTGTGTTTTTATTCTTCTGCATAATGGCTGTTTTGTGTTTTTATTCTTCTGCAAAATTAAATAAGATGCTGTCTGTTAATAGGATATTTCTCATCTACGAGAGCACTTAGTACTTTACATGGCATCATGCTTGGATCATCTGATGGCGAGGGACTGCGCTTAGAGTATCCTTTAAATATCTTTGTTTATACTTCATACTAAATTTATCAAGGATGAGATTACCTTGACTTGGATAATAGATATGCAAAGTCAAGGATGGGGTTGAAAAAACGGGAGCGAACACGATAACAAAGATAGTCCAAGGCTTCCTTCGACTGACCATTTACTTGATTGACTGCATTCGTCGGGCTTGCTTTTATTCTTGTACATTACCAGAGCCGCATTTGAAGATGCTGGCTGGAAGAATATATACAATAATCATAGTGTTTATTAATTGGCATGTCCATCAGTAACTAGCTGCTTAATGAGATTGATAAGTATATAACTCTTCTATCTATTTAATTATGATCTGTAAGCCAATATTGTTTTTTTGTTTTTGTTTTTGTTTTTTTTTTTAACTTTTCTTTTTTGAACAATTTTGTTTCTATATAGTGTAACTTCCTTAAACTTTTAAATTTACACTTTTTTTTCACTTTTAAGTTTACATGTTCCAGGCCTATCTGCGTATCATACAGTGATCTTCATGCCTCGTTTTATGGTGTGGAACTATTGTTTTGTTTGATTGCGTCGAACCTCACCTTGAAATTGATTAACACAAGGAGCATTCTGTGGCCATTGTATGTCAATCCCATCTCGGGCCTCCATTGCATCCTCCTGTCGCTTGCACCTCCCAATTCTCGTACTCATTACCCATCCCCCCGTTACCACCATTCTGTCGCTATTGCAGGTCAATCTTGTGTTCATTTTAGAGAAAGTGAGTTCGACCCTATGATTAAAAATTTTATTGAGTGGTTTTACTTTTAATGTGAGATAGGAACTCTGGGTAACACCTCAAAACCATCTCTCAAGCTGAATCACAAATGATATTGTCAAATCAAGTTTCTTTGTAAATTGATTAGCGCAAGGAGCATGTCCCTGCGTGTGCGAGGCAATTATATTTGTTGCTCTTATTACATAAGACTTAAATATTTCCAAATTATATTCTTGGATAGTTACATTAGAATTGCGTGGTCTAGTTAATTTTGTTTGTTTTCTTCAAAGTAAAATATATTGATTTTAGAAATTCATATTTTTTTATATAAATGGACAAGGAGAAATTATGTTTTTTTAAATAGCATTGATATGATTCAATTTGGTTGCTGTATATAATTTTAATCGTCAAAAAGTTATAATAAAAATTATAAAAATAGTCTTAAGTTACATTAGAAACATATAAAAACAGTCTTTGTAATAATTCAAATATTTTATAAAAACGAAAACATTATTGTTTATTTGGTTTCATTTCTCTTTTACTTTTACTTGCAACTTGTTAATCTATCCTGCTATTTAGAGTTATGACCATGAACAGAAGTAAGAAAATAATCAAATAACTTGACATATATGAAGAATCTTGAATCCAAATTTTGATAAATATCACTTAGAACTTTGAAAGTTACTATTTTGGTACATGTAAGCTCATGCCACATGGTTATGGAATGCCTTTGGACTACAATTTTAAAATTCTTTTTTAACACCAAAAACTCCTCAGATGGACTTCACTCCGTAGTTTACCGAGTTAAACTCTACGAATGACTCCAAACTAGTTAATTTTACAATTAACTTCCCGAGTCAAGTTATAAAAATTATCAAAATATATTATCTTTATTGTAGATTAGCTAAACCAATATATTTAAGTAATGTAAATCATATATTTATATATTTTAAGTGTTAAAAGAGCAATATATAATAATTTCATACAACTATTTATCTACAAAATTATAAATTTAATATAAATAACTCAGAGTTGGCTAGGAATTGACTCTAAGTCGACTCCACTTCATAATACACCAAGTCGAGTCCGAGTTTCGAGTTTTTAAATTATGCTTTGGACATATTTTGGTCAATATTGAAACCTATGCAAACTCCTCATTTCTAAAGGGTATAATTCTCAACCAAAATGAAGTTTGTTATGAAAGTTTCTATGAGTGATAGAGGACATCAAGTGCTTTCCAACACTTTAAGAATCACTCAAGACAGATTTCTCAAAAGAAGTTACAGCATTTCAAAATTTGGAGAAACTTTGGCAAGTTGATCGATAGATCAATCTGTGTATCACTTGCAGCCAAACATATTTTGTCGGGAGCCAGGGAAAGAAGAAGCACTTTGATAGGAGAATGGCAGATGATCAGCTAGTGATCAGGGAATCGATTGGCTGCCTATTGTTTTCTAAATGAAAACAGTAGAAATATTCTAATTTGTAAAAATCACATCTCCCAAGTTACTAATATTTTTTAGCTGAAATTTAAAAGGATGATAAACGACATGCTGAAGTTTATTTCGAAAAAAGAATCAGGTAATTTGGAGCTCTACAAGCCTAGATATTAGCTTCCAAAGTTAGACCACAAACCAGTTTTTGGGCAACAATTGGCAGACAATCGGTATTGAACCAAAACTAGCTGTTGGATGTGTTGACATGGAAATTTCAAAGGCATAAATGACTGGAACTCCATAAGAGGTTCTTGGCTATAAAGAAGACCTTGTGGGTTATTTTTAACCAACACTTTGGAGGTTTCAAGTATGGAGCATTGAATAGGGAGATCATGTTAATTATAAACTCTTATGTTTTTACTTTCATATCGAAGACTGTTGTATTAGCCTAAGGTAAGTATCTTAAAGCAAGTGTGTTAAAGACTTTTAAAGGGAAATAATCATGTTGTTGAAATTTGTTTTGATGTGACAACACTTCAAACACTCTAAGTTTAAGCATGGGAATATCATGCAACCAATTAAAGAAATCAAGTTTGGAAATCACAAGAAAATGATCAAGTTTGCTAGACTTCGGCTACGCTTCTGTTAGATCTTCGACAACCGAATATGCAAAGGACTGGCCAAAGGAAGAATTGTGTCAACCTTTGCCAAACCTGCGGTTGGGACTTCGGCAACCAAAGCAATATGACTTGGTGAGAAGTTCTGCAGCATCACACGCTTGGCAGACCTTAGGTTAAGAGTTCAGCATTGAAAGAGGCTGTGGACAACCCTAGGGCCAACATGGCAGATGTAGATCAAAACACATGGAAGACTGGCAAAGCTTCAATGACGGAATGTCACTTTGGCAGTGGACAGAAGTTCAACTTAAGGAATGGTTCGGTAGCCAAAGAGGAACTGAAGGCCCAAAGGCTCATTTAAGTGGACGATCAGCACACCTTTGCTCAGTCGATCGGTAGCCAATTGCCAGGAAAAGTTTCCAAAACTAGCCGTTAGAAAAAGCAAACTTGGGGGGTTTGAATCTCAACAACTACTAGTTTTGGAGAGTAGTCTTAAACCTATAAATATGGCATTGGGGTGTGTGTTTTGAGAACTTTGGAACCATAGAAACCATATTGAACCCTTGGTACTCTCTTAGACCTCTTGGAAGTTCAAGTTTGTGTGTAGGATTGCAATATTGCTTGTAGCTTGTATTCCTAGTGTTTTGATTGCTATAATCCTAAGAGCTGGTGTTAGTGAGGGAAGGCTCAAGTGCGTGAACTTGATTGTAAACTTGCAAGGTGTTGAGAGTGTGTGTAGGCACTTGGCCTAATGAAGGAAGGTGCATACATTGAAAACTCTCTTGGCTCAAGGTGTGAGCTTGATAAGGGAAGGTGTGTTTCGAGTGGCGGTGGCTCCTAGGGTGTTTGGAATTGGTTGCAAGATTCCATGGCATTCGGTGTTGGTGAAAGAAAGCTTGTTGGTTTCCAGACTTCTTAGCACTTGGTGGGTGTTTGACAAGGAAGGCTTGTAGGTTTTAAGGTTCCTTGGCACTTCGCGCTTGCGAAGGAAGGGTTGCTAGAGGCTCTTAGTTAGAAGTACAAGTTTCCTTGGCACTTGAAAGGTGTTTGTGAAGGAGTCTTTTTAGTTGCTTGTAAGTGTACAAGTTGGTTTTTGTAGTGGAGCTAAGAAGATCTATCCAAACAAAATACTTGGTGGTATAGAAGAGAGGAGGATGAGTTCGAAACCTCAATACAAACTGCTCTCTTTTCTTCTCCCTTCTCTCTTTTTGTGCATTGTTTTAATTTGATTCACATTCTTGCACACTTCACTAAGCTCTCTTGTGTTTGATTTGTTCACTTTAGAGAGCTAAGTAAGTCAAGGTTAAAACTACTTAGTAGCTTGTATGGTTTACTAGATTTGCTAAAGCAAAGAACTTTGTGAGTTTCAACTTGTGTTGCCTCATGCACCATACTTAATTGGATTCATTTCATTGCATTTTTTATTTTGTGTGCTAATTGGTTATCTTTTATTATGTTTAAATTATTTCTGCTAATTGTCCATACACGCAATCGTTATAAGGATCTAAGTATTGTGGGGATCTAACTTATTAGCTAAGTGGTTTGTAGTTAACTCTCTCCCACATAGATGTCGTCACATGTGTTGAACCCTTGCAATAAACTCCTACTGTGTTAGGAGTATATGAATGAAGCATCTTGGCCCTCGTTTGAAGGAAAAGTGCTAGCTTGGTTGCTTGCCTCCAAGGTGTGGAGGTTGATTGATCCTTGGCTCAAGGGAAGAGTTTGAAAAGGTGTAAGCTCCTTGGCTCTTGGCCCTCGTTTAGAGGAAAAGTGATAGCTTGGTTCCTTGCCTCTAGGGTGTGGAGATTGATTGATCCTTGGCTCAAGAGAAGAGTTTGAGAAGGTGTAGGCTCCTTGGCTATTGGGAAAGCTTGGGAAGGATTGGCTCCTATAATCTTTGGAGAGCTTGGGAAGGAGTTGGCTTCGTGGTCTGTGGATAGAGAAGAAGTGGCTCCTTGGCTCTTGGTTTTTGTGAAGGAGGCTCTTTAGCTCTCGGAGGAGGAGTAGGCACCTTGTGCAAAACCTGAGCCATCGACCACTGGTGTTTTAATGGTAATTTGTGGTGCGATCCAACATGAGTAGCATGTTAATTGGTTCGGTTTGGCCGATCATATGTTATGAAGATTATGTGGTATGGTTAGTGGGCTAGGGTATTGGTTGCAACCACTATTAGATACATCTGATTGATCACCAATTGTAATGCCTCGTTTTCCATTCACCAATGAACCTACCCGGGAATGCTACTGGCGAGCAAACCGTTCGCTAATCTTCTTGATTTGATTAAGTTGACCCAGATCTACCCTTACCATCTCAAGATAGTGATGCAGGCATACAATACATGGATGATATGCTTAGGTTCTAACGTTGTTCAAGATGCATGTTATGATATACAATTATACATAAAATAAACCAAACAAGTGAAAATTTTAAAGAAAATAACAATTTTTAAAACAAAAAGGATAGTCTCCCTAAAAGTGCAATGGGGACCACCTTGTCAACAACAAGCAATATATGTGTATAACAATAAAAATAGAAAATGTAGTAAAAAACATGACATTTCTCTCAAAATTTCAATTCCATTCATTTTTTATCTTCTGAACCGATTCTAAACTCCATTACTTAACTTGTTCATTTCTTTTCATAGTTTTCATTCACTTGCAAAACATTTTATCCATTCATATAAATAACATTCAAATTGCATCATTCAAAACAATTCCACGTTTAAAGTCATCAATTATATTCGGCAGGCAGGTTCATGTGTGTGCGATTTCATTGCTGCTCCTCTGTATACAACGCTCAATCCTCAAGGTTCTCACCTACATATATAATAGAAAAATGTCAATAAGGAATGTTATCGGTCCAGAAATAACCAATAACAAATTGACACAGGAGAGTTAACCCTCCTGTTGAATGAAAACATTATTATTCTTCCTCTTAGAATCTTTCATAAGGACACTAATTAGTAGTCATTAGCCTTGTGCGACAACGTCCCCATTCTTTCTCATCTCATTCTTTTGAACTTTAAATAATCCCTTGCATGGGAAAATCAATCTTTGTTCTTTCAACCCTCTACATCCTCGATATCACTCCTGACCATGAGTATAGAGGCCGAGTACTCTCAGGTATTCGCCTTCAATACCATTTGAAATCACAAGTCTAGTCATGCACTGTATAGCAGTGCCCATAAAGCTCCACACTCTCGGGTTTAGAACTCAAAGGAGGAGTTATCAAGATCCCTCAGGAATGGAGGGGACGCTCATCAAACCCCAAGTCCGCTTTGATTAACATGCATCCTATCTCAAGATGCGGTCATCGTTTTTCCCTTATCTCACATCTCACTAAAAACTCGAAAAAACTACACGTACATAGGTTTGGATAGATCGAGATCTAGATTTGAGTTTTCGAAAACATACTCGAGGAATCTCATCCTCGAGGGTTATTAATCTTGAAATTTCATGAGACTAGATCACTAGTGTGAAGTGGGATACAACAAATCTACCACTTGACACATCCGCTTACCTTTTAAAACAAAACATGATAGAATATAGAAGTCATACCAGAAGCAAGTCCTAAATGGACTTAGTAAAAGCTCCAATCGTGTGCACACGCCTAGGCGGTGAGCTCCTACTCCGTACCTACACATCAAACTAAAAGCTGACACCAACTTATGATGCATTCACACATCTTATAGCACACACACATCAAGGCACACATCATATCAAATCATACATCAATTGTGACACCCTGAATCTGGCTCACTCGTGAACCAAATTGGAATATCACGGGTCCCGATTAAGTCAGCTAACCCAAACCTAACCCGAGTGGCTCTATGCATTTCAAGATGGAAGATACTAATCGCTATGCATTGATGAATGCACGGAACCCTAACATGCTTTACATGGATGACATGACAACCAGTTTACATACCAAAATAATTATGATAAAATAAATAAAAATTCTTGAAACAAAATGGACAGTCTCTCCTAAAAGTGCAATTAGGGGTCACCCTGTCAAATATACCTATATAAATACATAAATCCATTGCGCCATATTTTCCACACAAATATTTAATTCAGCTACATCAAAATATTCTCTACATTTTAGGTCTCAACCCACCTACAAATTTTCATTTCCACCTTTATCATTCAATCTGCACACTAATATATATTTTGGATTATTGTATCACTATCCATTTTTATTTACAAAAATCTTCATATTATCTTTTATATTAGAAATTTTCATCACAAGAATTTCATTTTCATAAGAACATAACAAACAACCAAATTAGCCAAAAGAAAAATTTTGTTGACGAGCATGTGTGTGTGCAAGGTAGGTCACAGCTCCTCTATCCAAGCCAGTGTAGCCGGTATTTAATCCTCACCTACATCTATATAAAAGAAATGTTAGTAACAAGTGTTACTGGTCCAATAATATAACTACATAGCAAACTGGAAAATGAGAGCTGACTCTTATTTTGAAGAAAACATTTATATACTTCTCGTGAACACTCCATAGGGCATCTACTGAGGAGCCACTGGGCTGTAGATTCGATAGCGTCCCGAACTGATTAGTCTAAGCCTCTCTCAACATTTTCTCATTTTCCTGGTCCCATGGGACTATCAATATATCCTAAACCCTCTCTTTTCTTCCATAATTCTCTTGGTCTTGAGCTCGAAAGCCGAGTACTCTCAAACAGTCGCCTTTAGTGCCCTTTGAACCACCAGTCCGGACTTGTGTTGTACTAAACAGCACCTCTAAACCTCGTTTCTTCGGGTGTGAGGAACTCAAAGTGCGATTGTTGGGATACCTCAAGAATGGAACTACCCTCTCACTAATCCAGAGCCCACTTTGACTGGCATGTGCACCCGCTCATTGTACATGCAAGTTGGTTTTCCCATCTTTCATCTTACTGAAACATGATAAAACTATATATACGCCTGGGAAGGGGTTTATATAATATGCCCAAAGGCAAATTGTGGTGGATCTTATTTTTGAAATCAAACTAGACGGATTTCATCCTATAGGGTTATTAATTCGAAAAATTTATTGTTTAAATGGTCGGGTTAAGTGGGATTCTATAAAATGCAACCTAACCCGTCTTCCAAGTAACAAAATAAACATACAATTGTAAAATAGGGAACGAGTCATAAATAAACCTGGTACAAGCTCCAAGCGTGTTCTCGCGCCTAGGCGATGAACTCCTGCTCCGAGCCTACACATCAAGACTAAAAGCTAGCACTCACATTCAGCATCACGAGGGTGGTGAATTGACGTCGGGACAGGCGGTGCTAAGATGCTCCTCCCGTGGGTCGTGGAGGTTGGGTGACGACTATGAAGGTTGAGAAAACCTCGGCGACGGCCTGGTAGTGGTCAGTGGTGTCAATTGGTGGCGGTGCGGCTGCCGAAGGGTTGTCGACGGCAATGATTGAGGCGGTTGTAAAGACCCGAATAATAATAATAATAATAATAATAACGTTTGACGTGGTGGGATCGAACGTGGGAAAATATATTTTTTTCCCATTTAAATTATTTAGCGTTAACCGGTTAAGTGTGAATGACCCGGTGAAGTGAAAAAAATATTTTTAACGGGTTAATTATTGTTTAATCAGTCAAGAGGATCATACCATCTAACCGTTTAAATGAGTTAAGTGAACCGATTAAGTGAAATACGGGCGAAGTATGTTTTCACATACCCTAGCCATCATTTCATAACATTATATAAGGAGAAAGGGGAGAACGTCATCTTCATATTTCTTCATCACACAAACGCCAGTTTCCTTCTTTTCTCAGGTATTTTCCTCTCTTCTTTTTCTAAGTTTTCATGCATACATATCTCGGAATCGATAATAAACTTGTTAATCTTAGAAACTAAAGTCTAAAATCAACAAGAAGGATAATTGAATAAACTGGAAAAAATGTAGATGACGTCCATGGCTGCAAATTACTGCACCAACGCCCTGATGCATGGGGTGTTTCTCTTCTCTTGGTGTTGGATGTCGTGAGGGGAGAAGAGGGTCTCCTTGGACGATGATTTTGCTGGTCAGAACGGGGTCGTCTTGGGCGGTCATGAGAGGATCGTTTTGGGTGGTGTTGCTGGTCAGACTTGGAGCCGCCAAGGAAGGTGTAGGTTGGGGTCGCCTTGGTGGTCCAAGACAAGGACGCCATGGAAGCTGGTTCTGGCTGGTAGACCAACTGGTCGGCGTGGTCACCATGGGCGGTGCTGATGGCCAGGAAAGGGGAGCACTTTGGGTGGTTCTGCTGGCCAGAAAACAGAGACGTCTTGTCTTGGCCAGGTTGGGAGTCGCTTTTGGGTGGCCAGGTCAGGGTTGCCTTGGCTGCTGGTTGGCCGCCTTTGGGTGGTGCAGGTTGGTCGCCTTGGCTGCTAGTTCGGTCACCTTGGTGGTGCAGAACATGGTTCCCATGCCTGCTGGTCGGCCACCATGAATGATGAAAGCAAGGTCTCCATGTAGGGTGCAATCCGAATTTCCCTGAGATAGCAGGTTTAAAGATTGGATCTTTGGGGTTTCCAATCGGATCACCAGGATAGACAGAGGATGGGGTCTGAAATTGGGTGGAAGGAAAAGAAGACATGCTGGTTTTGATGCGAAGAAGATGGTGTGGGGAAGAGAAGGACTTCTGGGAAGTGGAATGGCAGTTTGGGTAATTATGGGTTGACTCGATATGGTCGAGTTAAAATATAATACAAATCAGTAAAGAAGATGCTAATAATAGTAATGATGTATTGGGCATGGTTAATAATTAAATTATTAACTAGTAAATGGGGGATCATAATTGGGATAATAAATTATCATTAGACTTGCTGAAAATTTAATAAATAATAAAGTCTAACATGAACTAATTACATCATTTAAAATTGATAGTATATTAGTCATGTAGTTGCATGTAGGTTCATGCAAATAAAATTGTACTAATGTATAATTGTATACTTTCACTCAGATTAGGGTTAGCGGATCACAGTCGGACAAAAATCATAAGTCAGGTACGTATAATAGGTAGAACGTCGTATTTTCCTTATTGATAGCCTATGTCGGCCTAAGCCCAGATTCGACCACCATGCACCGAGTGCAACCGGGGTCAAAGAATTGACTTAGTCCGATACGGGGCCATATTGAAATCTCACTAAAGGTCTCTGGTTCAAGTCCGGGAATCACACTGAAGGTCTCCGGTTCAAGACCGGGAATCACACTGAAGGTCTCCGGTTTGAGTCCGGGAATCACACTGAAGGTCTCCGGTTTGAGTCTGGAAATAACACTGAGGGTCTGCGGTTAGAGTCCGGGCAACGCCACCATGGTAGTGGTAGCCTCCCCACAAAGAAAAGGCTATGGCCGGGGTGTGCGGATCACTGTTGATACCTCCTCCGCATTGTTTTGGAGTATAGCGGTATCGCTCCACCGCATATTAAAATGAACATAGGGAACTAGTGGAATGTACTTGACTTGTTTTATCTATTATACTACTTAGTGTTGTAATCACTAATACGGAATTGCCTCCGCAGGTGTGTAGATACGAAATTAGGTGGAAGAAGCCATTGACAGCATGGAGTAAGACAAATATTAGGACTCCCTTTTAATATTTATTGAGAAATATGTGTGGCTACTGGAAAACGGTCCTAGACAGTGGGAACCAAACTTTATACATTGTTGTTATAATACAGCAACTTGGTAGTTTATTTAAGTAACACATGGCTATCTAGTCCCACACTATTGTGAAAAATGGCGGGTCGTTACAGCGGCGTATCAGTGGAGAGAGGGAAAGCATCGTGAGGGTTTTGAGTGGTATTTTCATGAATAAAAGGTTACTCAAATCCGACTTAAGTAAAAAGTAATAACTAACTCCTAATAAATTTAAAAAAATCCAAAAATAACCCAGCCAAAATGCTCTATAGCATCTCATAAAATATAATACACAACACAACGTCAAAATGACATGTTCTATAACTAATAACCCACCCAAAATGCTCTATAACATCTCCTAATGTGTTATTTGACAAAAAAATAATTTTACGATCAAATACATACAAAAAATAATTGCATACTATCATATACTCTGATAACTAACTTTTCATCATCTTTTTGATGTTATCATCATATATTCGGGTACACTTCACCTTCATTGTTCATAATGCACGGCTGGCCTCGACTCCACATGCAGTCATAAGACTAACTCAACTCAAACTATGAGATCCTTCAATTTAGTCTCACATCTAATACCTACCAGGCTAAGATCCTGTTTATAAGTGGGACTGAACTATAGATCTTTAACTTGAGTTTACCATTTTAAAGAAATGAGTTAGGCCCATTACGTTGCACTTTGGGCCAGGTCGTTACAAAACCTGTAAGACCCACCATTTTTTACAATAGTGTGGGCCTAGCTTGCCGGGTGTTACTTAAAAGTTAAACCATAAGTATAACTCATTCAAAGTAAACCATGTTTTAAACAAGAAATAATAATAATTGTCTCATAGTCTTGGACCGTTTCCCATAGCTTTTAGGAAAACTTCCAAGAAATGTGACGTGAATAGAGGATCTTTGTCAGAGACTATCTCCTTTGGAATCCCATGCAGCTTGACAATGTTATTGATATATAATTCTGGTAGGTATTCCACAGTCCTTATTGATTTTGTGGGGATAAAATGAGCTGCCTTAGTTAGACGGTCCACAACCACCCATATAGAGTCATGCCTTTTCACAGTCCTTGGGAGTTTAGCAATAAAATCACAAGTGACACGCTCCCATTTCCAGGTAGGTATTTCCAAAGGTTGTAATAATCCACCGGGTAGTTGATGTTGAACTTTGACCAGGTGACAAGTCTGACATTTAGAAACAAAATCCACCGCATCTCCCTTCATCCCAATCCACTGGTAGGTCATTTTAAGTCCTAATACATCTTTTTAACAACAGGGTGTATTTAGAACTTTGAGCGATGGGCCTCCTCTAGAATATTCAGCCTCAGTGAATCATCGTTGGGTACACATAACCTCCCTCTAAATTTGATTACACTGTTGGAATCTGCTACCATGTTAGGAGTTTTGTTTAACATCTCATTCAGCTGGATTAATAGCCACCACTTTAGCTGACATAGTCCAAAGTCTAGCTAGCTATTGACCCTTGTCCATCTTGCCTTTCCGACTCAGAGCGTCGGCTACAATGTTTGCTTTCCCCGGATGGTATATGATTTGGAAGTCATAGTCCTTCAAATATTCTATCCACCGCCTCCGTCGAAGATTTAGGTCACTTTGTGTGAAGATATACTTCAAACTCTGGTGATCAGTGAACACTTCGAATTGGGCTCCATACAAGTAGTGTCTCCAAATCTTTAATGCAAAAACCACCGCTGCCAGTTCAAAGTCATGAGTAGCATAATTTTGCTCGTGAATCTTCAATTGGTGTGAGGCATAAGCCACCACCTTACCATCTTACATATGGACGCATCCTAACCCTACTAGAGATGCATCACTAAAGACCACGAATCCTTCATTGCCCTTTGGCAATGTCAAGACTTGTGGAGTAGTTAGGCTCTTCTTCAAAGATAGGGAACTCTCCTCACACTTGCTACTCCATTTAAACTTGACTCCCTTACGTGTGAGCTTAGTCATTGGTGATGCCACCAAGGAAAAATCTTTAATGAATTTTCAATAGTAACTTGCTAGCCCAAGAAAACTTCAGTGACTGACTTGGGTTGTTGCCAATCAGTGACTGCTTTCACTTTTGATGGATCCACTGCAACTCCGGCCTTTGAGATAATATTTTAGATAAACTTCACCTCCTTCAGCCAAAAGTCACACTTTGATAGTTTGGCGAACAATTGATTCTCCCTCACGACTTGAAGAACACTGAATAGGTGTTTCACATGGTCCTCCTCATTATTTGAATAGACCAAAATGTCATCTAGAAACACAATAATAAACTTGTCCAGGTATGCCTGGAATACCGTGTTCATAAGTGACATAAAGGCCGCTGGTGCATTTGTTAGACCAAAAGGCATAACCAGAAACTCATAATGCCCATACCGAGTTCGGAAAACTGTTTTCTATATATCCGATTCTTTTACTCGCAGTTGGTGATATCTGGATCGCAAGTCTATTTTAGAAAATACACCGGCTGTGTTTAGCTGATCGAATAAGTCATCAATCCTCTGTAAGGGATACTAATTCTTGACTGTCACTTGATTGAGCTTGCAATAGTCAATACACAGTTGAAGTGAGCCTTCCTTCTTCTTTACAAAAAACAAGGGCTCCCCAGGGTTAAGTACTTGGCCAGACGAAACCTACTTGCAACAACTCTTCTAGTTGACTCTTTAACTCCTTGAGTTCAGCTAGAGCCATGCGGTATGGTGCTTTAGAAATTGGTGTTACTCCAGGTGCTAGGTCAATGACAAACTCCACTGCCTGCTTAGGAGGTAACCCTGGAAGTTCATCTCGGAATATGTCCAAAAACTCTCCTACCACCGCAATCATGGACAACTCTTGGATTTGGAATCAGACTCCACTAAGTTAGTCAAAAAGGCTTGACAACTCTCACCGAACAACTCGGTTGCCTCACATGATAGCGGTGGGGCACCGATAGGGCCCTAAAAAGCTTTTTCGATAATGTCCATCCAGCTCTCCACCATCATTTCATCAGTCCCTCCAATGAATACCTCGGCTCCATTCTTCTAGAACTTTTCCATGGTATAACGGTCACTATCATCTACAGCTGGCGGCACCACTTGTCGGACTACCGGTGGCACTGGGTTTGGAAGCTCCCCTCGCTTGCCCGGGTCATCTAACCCTTCCCACCCTCGGGCAGTCCCCTGATCACCATCTTGGATGTTACTAGGACCCACTGCCGAGTTTAAGGCTCCATTCCCTGCTACCACTCCTGGTAACCGTTGAACCATATTCTGAACCATAGAATTTGTATTCTTTGAAGCTTGCGCTCATCCCTGTATGGCTGTCATAATCTGGCCCAACACATTCTCCATGTTCGAGTCTGATTGCGCCAATCGGCTTGACTGTCTACGGTTGCCTGCCATCTGAAATATCAAAAATTGTACAGTTTTGGCTCATTAATATGTTTTTTTTTCAGTGCTGACTTAGGTATGTTAGCGAATGAATTTTTTTCCCGTTAGTATTATTGATTATTATTATGATTATTATTATAATTACAACATTGTCACTTACATAAATAGCTAAAGTGGGGCACACTGTCCCATGACACTGTTATCCATATTGTACAGGCGTCCCATACCACCCATACTTTATACATAACACCGCTAATTGTAAAGGCATCCCATATACGCTCATTGGTTTAGGTGTTACGTGCACCTAGCATGACACGTAAGTGGTACACTGTCCCATACCAGTGTTATGCTTAAAATCTTTTTTTGAATTATTACTTAGGTTTGTTAGCGAATACACTCATTCCCTAATAACATACAACACTGAGAAAAGATAAATATTGGACTTTTCAATAAGATACTTGAGTTATAATATGTGAGCTCATGAGAAACCGTGCTCTGATACCACTTGTAACGACCCGCTAGTTTTCACAATAGTGGGCCTAGCTGGCCGGGTGTTACTTAAAAATTAAACCATAAGTATAACTCATTCAAAGTAAACCATCTTTTAAACAAGACATAATAATAATTGTCCCACAGTCTTGGACCGTTTCCCATATCCACATTTATAACACAAATAAAATAAAAAGGAAGTCCAATGCATGAACATTTTCTCCGAACCTTGGTTGGTAAAAGATCCACCAACCCCGCTTATTGTGAAAAAGATCCGCCTCCGTCGACTTTCACTCCCCAACTCCGCCGTGCCGTCACTGGGCCACCCCGGCCAACCCCGGCCCCTCTTCAGCTGAGTGCTCGTGTCACCGATTCTGCCGCCGGCGAGCGTCGTCGCCTCGATCAGATGTTTTCTTAGGTAACCTCAACCCTCCAGAGATCCTTCCCGACCGGATTGGACTCTGATTGCTGCCTACACTGGCTGGATTTCTTCCTCAACCTCTGTCCCCTATTTTTGCCGTTGCTAATTCAGGCCGGCCTCCATCTCCGGGGACAATCGGTCATTACTGGTCGACCACGAGGGTCGTACTCCCATGTCGGATCGTTCACCGCCATGATCCTCGGCAAGAAGGTCATGGTGGTACTGTTCCGGCGGTGATTAATTTTTGTTATTGATTTAAAACTTTAGTACCCATGATTATTAAAACTTATTATCAACGCAATTAAACTTATTATCAATCTAAAATATGCATGCATGAAAATTAAGAAGAAGAAGCAAAGAGGAAAATACCCGAGCAAGGAGAAAACTGGAGTCTAGCAACAGGAAATAATGTGAATGACACCCCCCCTTATCCCTTATATAAAAATGAAAAATGACATCCTTTCACCCAATATGAAAGGAAAATACCTTTATGAAAGGAATCTCCTTGTTCTGGAGTGTCTTAGTTTCTCTTGCTAAGATGCGATTTGGCTTTAGCTCATAGGATAAATCCGATTGCAACTCTAAATCAGCAAAATTTGTGATTTAACATCACAATTCACCCAAAAGCTCATGTACAATTAATTAAAATATGATGTATGCATGCCCTACACGCAAATTAACTAGAATATGATGATGTATGTTGAAGAAGACAAAGAAACAATGGAATCACCCAGCCCTAGCCATCACTTCTCCTTCTTCTCAAGTTGACGCCAAAAAATTATAGAGAGAGAGAGAGAGAGAGAGAGAGAGAGAGAGATGTTGATCCCTCTTTAGAGCTTATATACTAGGGTTTCTAATTAGTAGGGGTACTTTGGTAATATCCCCCAAAAATATAAAAAAACTAAAAGCACATATTAAGTTTTTAGTCCCTTATTAATAAAAGATAATAATTTGAAATAAATTCCACTTAATTATTCTACCCAGTCTAAGCCTTCTTAGTCAAATTTTATTCAGTTAATTAAATAATCAAATAAAAAATAGGACCGACCTTGGATCTTATATTCTCCCCAACTTTAAGTATTTTCAACCATGAAAATCACTTAAAAAAATAATTAGGGAAATAAAAAGTACCTTCTACTATATCTTGAAACAAATGGGGATACTCCTTTTTCATGTCTTCGTCCTTTTCCCATGAAGCTTCTTCATTTCCTATATTGTACCAAAGTACTTTTGCGAAAGGTATTGTCTGCCTCAGTAACTTGTTTTGCTTGTCTAAAATTTTTACTAGCTCCTCGTCATAAATGACATTAGATTGAGTGTTCAACTCACTTTAATATGGAAAGATGTGGCTCTCATCCTGAACATATTTCTTTAGCATGGATATGTGAAATGCATTGTGCAACTTATCCAAATTAGGGGGTATTGCCAATTTATATGCTAAATCTCCAATTTTGGCAATTATGTCAAAGGGTCTAATGTACCTTGGTTCAAGTATTCTTGAAGTTAGTGCCCAAAGCTTGTTGAAAAGACTTCCATGAGTGTAATGTAAATAAGAGAACTCGATTAGACACAATTTCCTTCGGAATTTCATGATATCAAAATCTATATATAATGTATCTAAAGACTAGTGTCTCATTTGACTTGATTGGAATGAAATGTGCTGTTTGGTTAGTCTGTCTACCACTACCTAAATATAATCATTATTCTTTAGAGATTTGGGAAGTGCCTCAACAAAATCACATGTTACACATTCCTACTTTCACTCTAGTATTTCTAGTGGTTTAAGCAGTCCACTAGGGAGTTGGTGATCAACTTTTAGTATTTCTAGTGGTTTAATTAGTCCACTAGGGAGTTGATGATCAACTTTCACTTGTTTGCAAGTCAGACATGTGGAGATAAAGTCTGCTACATCCCTTTTCATACCTATCCACCAATAGGTATGCTTCAAATCTTGGTACATCTTTGTCACACCGGATGTATAGAGAATTTAGAACAACGTGCCTCCTACAGTATGGATTTCTTCAATTCTTTGTCACTAGGAATACACAACCGCCCTCTAAATCGAACAATCCCCAAATCATCAACTTTTATTTCTGTTGATTTTTCTATAAAAGCATTCCACTTTTTGTCATCAACTTGTGTCATATTCTATCAAATCATTGGAAATGACAAGATTAACAAAAGATCTAGAAGGCGGCAAAACTGGATTAGTAGCTATTATCTCTCCAATCATGGCCCACAATCTATCCATTTTTGAGGAGGATGTTCACTCCTTTTTCGGCTTGTTGCATTTGCCATTGCATTAATATATACTTTAAGTGCTTGTGATCTCCATAATTTGAGTGCAAAGACTACTACTGCTTGCTCCAAGCTATGCATGGCATAATTTTGTTCATGTATCTTAAGCTATCTAGAAGCACACGCCACAGCTTTTCCATATTGCAGAAGTACACAACTCAATCCCGACTTGGATGCATCACAAAAAATAATAATAAAGTCAACATTCCAACTAGGTAGAGTCACATTGGAGAGCAGTTAATCTCTTCTTTAGGGTTTTGAAACTTAATTAACATTTCTCCTCCTATCTAAAATTGACATCCTTTCCTGTCAATTAGGTCATAGATATGGATATGAGAGAGAAATCTTTGATGAATCTTCAATAGTAACCTGCCAATCCTAGGAAACTCCGAAGTCACTGTCCTTAGTGTAGGCTACTCTAAGAAAGATAGTTTGAATCTTGGCTAGGTCTATTAATATTCCTTTCTTTGAGGTAATATGTCCAAGAAAATTTATCTCTTTTATCCGGAAGCCACATTTAAAAGGGAGTCCCCATATTTATCTTCCCCCATGCTCTGGTTGTCTGTAAAACCCCATTTTTTGGTTAGGGTTTTACCCGATTTGAGTTTTGCCCTAATTGGGTTAATATCGAGTTGGTTCTAGCGAGATCAAGCCAAACTAGTTTTAGATTATGAGTTTAGGCCCAGATGGCCGTATGAGCATGTTATGGTGGCTGATTATGTCAAACATGGAGATAATAAGATTACGAGTTATCAGTGTATACTCAGATATACGGATTTGTTTGTATGTGTTAGACAGGATTTTAGGCCTAGAATTAGGCCGTTGCCGCGTTTAGTATCCGTTTGGGATTTTATGGGTACATTTGCATGCGTCATAGGAATTTTAGATCACTCGATTTATGCCCCTGTGGGCCCAGTTTGATTGAGTTCAGTGTTCGAGGCCCATTTAGCCTTCTTACCTCGATTCCCTCCTATAGAGTCAATTTCAGGACTCGAGTCAGTTTCGAGTTCGGATGGTCTCGATCCGAACTTGTTGCCATATATATAGTGTGTGTACCCATAGGTGGGCCATCAGTTGTCAGGCATCCAGATCATGCCATGTGGCAAGATCAGAGCCATCCACTCATCTTTATCTTCATCCATTGATTTCCAGGGTTTCATGATTTTAAAATTTTCACTATTACGCCGCCGCCACTACAGCTCGCTGCCGGCAACACCCCGGTCCTCCTCCGGCCACACCATGGGTACGGTCGTGACCATCTCACGATTGGCTATAAGTTCATACCCATGATTGCTACCGGAGCCGTCGGCGACGGTGTTTTTAGAGTCGTTTTCCACCCCCGCCGCCACCCTTTCGGGCTGTTTTCCAGCGACGGCGAGCCACCACCGGCCGATCCGAAAACCCATGTAGCTTCCCCTCACCTATATCTACATTTTGAGACATCCCACGATGACCACCATGGCCGCGATCGCCACCGGTGACGTCGCAACACACGGTGGCGACATTGCACCTTTCCGGCCGATTTTCGGCCAGCCAGTGGCCGGACTACTCCGATCGTCACCGCCATCACCTTCCCCGTCGTCTCCTCTGTCGATCCCGACCGGCGGTCACCGCAGCTGCGCCGCCGTCGGAGTTTTCCAGCGACGGGAACCGGCGGCCCTCCGCCCGACCCGTTTGCCCGCTTACCCGGGTCCACCAGCATGTGACCGCGCCCGCCTGGTCATGCCCGAGTCTGCCAGCTCGTATCCGTGTCCGAGTCCGTCTTCCTATCCAGGTCCGCCCAACCAACCCAACCCATTTTCCAGCCCGGGTTGGTTCAGGCCATTCAAGTTGGTCTGGTTCAGCTTGATTCGGTTTGGTTCAGCTTATTGTTAGACCGTTTTCGTTCATTCTTGTGCCATTTTCGGTAATTCGAGAACTTCAATATTAGTTTAGATGCATATTCACATTATTTAACATGATTGAATGTTATGATGAATTTTCTTTAATTATTATTTTATTTAATCATGTTCGTCGTTCCACTGGATTAATAGCCACCACTTCAGCTGACATAGTCCAAAGTCTAGCTAGCTATTGACCCTTGTCCATCTTGCCTTTCTGACTCAGAGCGTCGGCTACAATGTTTGCTTTCCCCGGATGGTATATGATTTGGAAGTCATAGTCCTTCAAATATTCTATCCACCGCCTCCGTCGAAGATTTAGGTCACTTTGTGTGAAGATATACTTCAAACTCTGGTGATCAGTGAACACTTCGAA
>JAVDBV010085053.1:0-13390 GCA_032619315.1 Piper longum | reverse complement strand
ATATATATATATATTAAAAATAGAGTACATAAATTGGAAGTTGATTAAATTTTGTGTCTCTTTAATATTATTACACTTACTTTTAAATTTTCAAAAGATGCACAAGTTAATAGATATTTAAAATTAACTTTTATTATAATTACTTTAATAATTAAGATCAAAGGGTTAGAAATATTATACTGTGTTGAAATTTTATAATTACACTTACTATTAATTATTTTATTTATTACTGTAATTTTTGAATTGTAGGATTCACTAAATTGCTCAAAATGAAAGGTGTGGCTCATATAAGATACATTAGGTGTAGCTCATGTATATAGAGCTCAATTTTTAATGGTTAAAGTCTCTCTTTGATGAGATTAATTAATTTCATTTTTATTTATGTAGTCCGTATCTATATCTATATCTATACTATATATAATAAGAGGACGATTTTTGACAAGTGTCAAATTAACCATATATCAGCAAATGTAAAAATTTGATTAGCTAAATTGGTTCATTAAATATTAAAAGTATTCGTTTGATCTGATCGTATTTGAAATAGATATCTCTAATGTCTATTAATAATAACTAATATATATCATATTTTAAATATCTAGTATATATCATATCAAATATATGATAAATAAGAAGCAGTAAGATAAATATATGCTTCATGGCGTGAGGTTCATTCGATGAGAAGCAGGACACGTACATCGATCCAATGGTAAAGTGGCCCACTACATGGATACAATACATATATGTTGAGATAAAAATATGTGTTTATACGTAGATATTAAATTTGTATTTTGGGTATATCAATATATGAATATGATCTCAATAACAACAAATATTATTGAAATAAAAGCAGAAAATGCTTAAAAAAATCAGAAAAACCCAAAAGCTTAAACAAATGCTAAATAATTTTCCAACATCATCTATAAATATAAAACAAATATGTTCCTATATAAGTGATTGTAATCTCAAATGTAAAAAATACTTTTTTTCACCCACAACTGTTTGATATATACTTGATAAAATAACTTTCACATTCTTTATAATATAAGTTAAACCTTCTTCCAATAAAGGTTTGAAATTATTAGCAATTGAATTTGGAATTGTTGCATGTATTGCTTGATCCCATAAAAAATGTTAATAATATAGCATTCAATGAAATATATCACAATAAATAAATTGATAACTTGTGAAATGAGTTGAGTCACAAAGTCTACGAACTCAAACTTTCATATCGTAAAGCCCACAATCCGCACACAATTCATTAATCATTTTAAAAGTCATTTCTGAATATTAAATAACACATAAATAATAAAAATTGATTGATAGCTTATATGAAAAATATTAAAGAAGTCAAAATAATAATATTTAAATTTTATTGTATTATGATGAAATCTTTTAAAAAATTAGAAAACTAGAGTATATATAATTTTATCTTATTAATAAAAGACTTAAAAATGATAGTTTTCAACCCCTTTATTTATGTTCAACACATATTCAACTAAATCGTGGACAACGCACAGCTTCAAATAAAAACAATTGAACTGAAGAAATGCAGGTTATTAGTTTGTTGGAATCCCTGCGGGAGTAACATATTACGGAGTTTTCTTCTTTGTTTTTTCCTTTTTTTACCTTATTTTCAATGTAAAATATTACGAGTTGCATTCGCGCTCATCCCTTATCTATTTAGGTTTTAAATGATACTGCTTTTTTTTTGTAAGCTATCTTATTGTTCTTTTAAAAAGTAGATTTTTTTCTCAATCTTGTTTGTAACAATAATTTATTATAGTTTGCCGGTTGGAATGTTTTATATTTTGTAAGTAAGAAATAAATTTGTATAACGGTAATTTTTTACTTATTTAATATTATTTATTTATGATATATAAAACTATGGAAGTTCATATATTAATCGTTGATAAAATGGGGAAAACTCTATTTTGATTAAATCTTATATATTTAATAAATAACTTAATTGTGATAAAAAAATTATAAAATATTAAATAAGAATTTTCATTGATTGAATCACTTCAACATTGCAAATTATTTTGGCTTTGAAACCATCCCTTTGAATTAAAATTTGAGCCATTACCTAATATCAATAGCAATAAGTAATTTTAGGTATAAATTAATTTTGCTTCTATGATTTTAGGGAGATGACGAAACCTCATGATGAGAGGTAAGAAGAGAAAGCCTGAATGTGCTCTGAAGGGGGAGAGAAGGTGTTTTCTGTATTCCAAATCTATGTCATTCCTTGTACTTACCAGATTACATTCCCCCTTTTACAATCAGTAAGACAAACAAAGATAACAACTGATTAGAGCTACCCATCTCTATTATCAATGCAAAACATACGAGCAGGTAACCACTGTTCAAGTCAGCTATTCTAATGCATAAATTATGCCTGTTTCATGATATAATCGATACATGTGATCGATATTTTCTGTAGAATCCATTGCAAATTATCTGGGCCTTTCTAAAACGATGGTTAATCAAATTATAAGCATTACCTTGCTGATGGAAAGAAAAGAGAATCAAGAGAATCGCTAGGAGTGAACCCTTTACTCATTGGTTCACAGCAATCTGATCCCAAACATCCCTTCAACTCTTGCACCACTTTGCTTATGGTTGGCCTTTGCACAGGTTTAGGTAATGTGCATTGCAGTGCCAAGTCTACCACCTTCCTAGCAGAATCACAATCAAAACCACTTTCAAGTCTTGCATCTACAATCTCTGATATGTTGTCTTCCAAGGCTAAGAAGCCAACCCATTGAGCAATTCCCATCCTCTCCAAATCTTTTGTTTGAACAATTGGTGGCCGACCTGTGGCAAGCTCCAACAGAAGCACTCCATAACTGTAGACATCAGTCTTTTCATTCACAGTGTTAGAGATGAAACACCTGCTTGCATCAAATAATGACTTCGAATCAGTGCATGATGCTACATTTGTTATAGCTTGCATTTTGATTAGACGCTTGAAACATACTCCGGATCAAGATACCCAATGGTGCCCTTCACGCCAGTTGTGGCATGAGTGTTCTCATCATTCGAGAAGACCTTGGATAACCCAAAGTCTGCAATCTTAGCGTCCAAATTTTTGTTTAGGAGAATATTAGTGGCCTTCACGTCTCTGTGAATTACTGGTGGCTTGCATCCTATGTGCAGATACTCTAAGCCTGCCATTCATAATGAACGGAAATATGTAAAGAAGACACGAGCAGTTTGGTATAAATAACAATCATGAGTAAACCTTGCGCAATGTCAAGGGCAATTCGAAGTCTCTGAGTCCAGCTTAGAAACACAGTGGTGTCCTCTGTGGTTGATAATGAAGAAAGCTTAGTTGATAACGTAGTCTGAATTATAATATCAATTACTTGATTAGAGTAGATTATTTATGCACCTGACAAAGCCTTTCCAAGGTTCCCCTGTGCCATATACTCCAGTACCAGTGCCAAGTTGTTGTCCTCAATGCAGTAACCAATAAGACATACCAAATTTCTGTGGTGGATCCTTAACAATAGCTCAACCTGCAAGCTCATTAAATAAAAAGCTTAACCTTGACAACAGTGTGGAAGTAAAGATTGAGGAAATAAAATAAACTGAAAATGGACGAGAAATTTTATTACAATAAATACTTGCAACATCACAACAACCCAGAAAGAACTTTTATGAATTTATGGTTGTCTCACATTATGATGAAGCAACCAACGAGGAATGGAGAAGCAGATGGAAACCGAAAATTTCACCTCTGTTCGAAATTCGCTTGATCCTCGAAAATTTTGGTAAAGAATCTTGACAGCAACTTGTCTTCCGTCTCTCATACACCCACTGTATACGATTCCAAATCCTCCTTTTCCAATCACTTTCTCAAAGTTTTTTGTGATGTGTACGATTTCAGCATACGTGAATTGCTGATTGTCAAGCTTGAGCAATCTGGCATCTTGCCATTCATCCAAAAAATTATCTGGAATTGTGGTAATACATGCATAGAAGTTCAAATATCATAATGATCTTGGGTTCATTGGCATGATCATTCATATATTAAATCTGTGAATGTTTAGTTATCTCTGGAACTTACCGATGAGTTCTCTCTTTCTTAATTTCCACCATAGTGCAAACAAGACGAGAATCACAACAATTATGGTTGGAAGCACAACAGCAACAAGAGGAAAACTCCTTCCTTTATCTTTGCAGGATTCAAACTTGCAGAGGTTTGGGTTTCCATCAACACTTACCATCAGACAACAGGTAAACAAAATATTATTTGAAAAATGTAGAAATTATAACTTTGTCCCTTTGAAATTATAAGCATAATAGAAGTTAACGATTAGCAAGAAGATATGTGCATACCTCAAAACAAGAGATTTATTTCTGGTTTTGTCTAGTAAAGCAGGAGGAATTGACCCAATCATATTATTTCCTGAAAAATTGCTACCAAATACAAATTTGGACTGAGCTTCCCCATTGAAACATATGAAGTTGAAGTGGTAACAATTGCTACTTACAGATAAGATATTGAAGGCATTTCTGCGAAAAAAGCCGGAAATTCTCCTGTCAAATTGTTTCGTGATAAATCCCTAATAATAGCATCATGGGTATCTTTCAGTTGAATCATTTGATGTGCTTCTTGATAAAGAAAAAAGAGAAAAAAAACAAAATTTCTATGAACAAATTCTTGAATCGCTTTTAAACTTACAAATACTTAAGTGCTGTCAATTTACTGAATGAAGGAATCAATGCATCATGCAATCTACTCGCGGACAGATCACTGCGAGAAAACAAATGTCTAACCACATCAAGTATACACGAACTTACAAACAAGGTGGAGTCTTACATTGAAATTATACGAGGAGCACTATTGTCTTCATAGCTGCAATTCACCCCTTCCCATCTATAATCTTGTGGGAGACAAGGATCACCAACCCAATCCCTCTCCACATCATACATTCTTCTTATGTCCATCATTGCCTCGACTATTAGAACAAATACAAGTTTAAGAACTCTCTATTCACTTGTAATCAAATGTCAGAAACCATAAACTTCATGTAAATTACATACCATCTTGCTCCGAGGTTGGCAGTTGCGAGAGAATGAGAGGCTTGTACAATTCAACTGCATTATATAATGGGGGAAGGGTGGAACTTGCCGGGCTCTCTAGGCTGCTGTGGTTGCTAAAAGTAAGCTGGTGGATAACAGATGCGTCTAGATATGCAAGATCAATTCCACGATAGCAAAGGGCATCTCCAAAACAGACAGAAAACTCCCTCACTCGGCCATTTTCAAGTACTTCTACCTCTGCAAAATGCCACACAAGATAGGATGGTATGTCTGGGTTGTCTGTTGTCCAGTTGAAGTATATCACACTATCATTATTGGCTGGTGTCACTGCTGTTCTCATTACAGACGATGGTGGTAGAGAGATGTGTAGAAAGTTTGTCACTGGAAGTGAAGTGCTCAAGATTTTCCAGCCATCTGAACTACCAGGCTCCCATATTCGATCGAATTTGTCGTCTTTGAACCTATGAGCATCGACAGGTTGGTTATGCATATGTATAAATCCCAAGTGGGGAAGATTCATGGATTTGGAATAATGTATGGCACGTTACAGGGATTGCCAACCTCCGTTAAACTTAGCTGAAATTCTCTGTTACTGGAAAGAGAGGCTAGCAAAATTTTAAATAGATTCTTAAACAGGTCTTATTGAGAGAAACACACTAGTGTCTTGTCTACCCAATCACATAATCTGACTACTAACAATAAGAAAAAAATTAACAGGCACACAGCAAGTTTTTCTCACTATGGAGGCAGGATCAGAAGCGACGATTCAACAATATTTTTTGATTGGACAATTGTTGGTCCCGTTGTATGTCTATATGAAGCCTAAGAGTGATGTGCTTATATTCTTAAGCTGTTCGAAAAATAGTGATCCGACGAATTTGATGGCTTTCTCATTTAAATTAGGTGCAGAAAACCCTTACCCAAAAAAAATGGCAAATGAAAGCTGTTGAGTTAGTGATTTTGTTTCAAACCTCCATGTTTTTAGTGCTATTTTGATAGTCTTTAAGTGTTTATAAGTACAAGTACTCTATTTCAAAATGCACTTGGGTATTGGTTAAACCCTAGTTTTGTTTGCTCATATATTTTCTGGGATTTCTCCCCTATCATATTCTTTCACGTGTATGCACCCTTTCCCCCAACACACACACACACACACCCTCAAAAGCATGGATGTGATCATATCAGATTGTTACCTGATGATGCGACCAGTTTGAGAGCCTGCATCAACACGTTGTTGGAGCAAAATGGCCTGCCCTAGGCTGGTCGCATTTTCATACATCTCCATCTCCAAAGGCCTAAGCTCTAGTGAGGATATGAAAGGGTCGCCAAAGCCCTTCTTCCTCAAAAGACAAATGTCTAGATAGTCCTTGCTTGTGATCATTATAATTTCCGTCCACCATGGCCGTCGGCTCATATTCGCTGCCATCACCGACGTCCAGGGATTCACCCCAAGGTAGAGCTCAAACTCAGGCAACACCTCCCCATCACTAAAACTGCTATGCATGAAAGAAGCCCTCACCAGGTACTTGCCACCATTCACCAGAGGCTCCAATTTGTAGCAGTTTTTATTGCCATTTGGGAAGCTCCTCATAGTCATATACTGCCTGTCTATAGTACTGGAGTTAAGCTGGGATGATAAGTCTACATTGACTCCAGCGTTGGTGTACCCAACATCAGAAGTGTAGAAAATCCCAGTCTTCTCATCTGTGTAGTTAGAACCTTCTATGATTCCACAATCTATGCTTATGAAACCTGATCATAGGAATGGTCGCTGTTGATGTTTCAACGTGTAACTGAAGCTAATATAGTTTGTGGCAAACCCTGGCAAAAAGGACATGAAATCTTATTTTGAAATGCATATGTTTCAGCAGCTGTCAGCTGGCATACCTGGTTGTGCATCAACAATGGCGGCAATAGATGAGAACAGGAAAAGCAGCTCCAAGACCACCATGCCCTTCACCATCTGAAAACTTTGCAAGAGAAGTTACCAACAACCAAGTACAATATAATTGCTAGAGTCAATATAACTTTGCTTTGATGATTGGTGTTAGAAACAAACTGGTAGTTTCATTTGATGTCAAGTTTAACAGGTGGTCCAATGGCCTAAATCTGACTTCAGAAATTAAAAAAACAGGTATAAAGTGATACCTGTAAACAAGTTGGAAACTGTTGAGTTTTTTCTTTTTTATTGATCTTTGAGAAGATTATCAATTTGGCTGTTAGATGCGTACTAATATTTTGAGCCATTGTCTCAACCCCTTTGGCTCTCTCTTTTTAATAAATTCTAACCTTCTAACATACTACCAACTCGGTTGAGTGCACAAGGCAGTTGCGTTATATTGGGAGTAGTTATAATATTCTAAGTTTCTAACCTTCTAACATACTACTGCCATTATTTTGCTATATAATTTCATACGATATCAACTTTTTTATTCATTTTCTCTCTCTTTCTCCCTCTCTCTCTCTTTTATTGGGTGCAGTAGCTGATATAAACTTTCACTACCTCCGGTCAAGATCATGCGCCATGCTTGGCTTATGTTAGAGATAGATTCTGATTTTATAATTAAGTTTTCATTGAAAGAGAGGATGGATTATAATAATTTGATTTGAATTTTTTTAAAAAAATAATTCTTTGTAATTTGATCGTTGAATGCCATATTATTAATCGGAATTCAACTTTTGACACTCTTTTCAAGAATAAGAAAAATTTAGTAAGGTTGAACATTTTATCAACTTGTAACTCTTAAAATTAAGTGATGTAATTGTAGAATATCACTAAAATATAAGGCATATAGAAGGGCTCAAACATGAGTGAGAACTAAAACTATCTAATCGATAAATGCATCAATATAAAATAAATACTACTAGTCATAGATAAATGACTAGCCTCAGATTAAAAGTAAGAGTATCACTCAATCAAAATAGAAGAAAAATCTAAAAAATACCATAAAAATATATCTTGGAAACTGTAAAAGGGGAGGGGGGGGGGAGGGGGGGGGGTGTTCGAATCTTGTTCAATTTCTTTAAAAAAATTTTATAAATATATTTCACAGTAGATGGTCACAGATTTTGAACCGGACTAATGTCAATTTCTAATTACCTACTAACAAGAGTTTGTTTAATTATCCTAAAAAATATATAATAAAAGAATCAAATAATTATAATTCATATTTTCATTCAAATAAGATACATCTTGAAAGTCAAATAAAGCCTATATCTAAAATATTAAATTATTATGCCCTATCTCATTATTCAATGAGAGTTAATCTATAAAATTAAAATTTATCTGGAATAAGTCGTGTATGGTGCGACATCTTGCCTAGTCTACATTAATAAATTTGCTTAGTATCTTATGATGCAGTCAAACAAGTCAATTTTATCGATTTTTTTTGTAAATAAAATTTAGAGAAATTTACAATTTCAACAACCTAGGTAACGATTTGTTCAGCTCACAAATATTAATCCAACATGGCTAGCTCAAGATCAACCTTCTAAAATTTCGACCAATTCTACAACAACACAAAGTTATTTTTTTATTAAAAAAATTACATAAATAATTATTGTTATATTTTTTTTAAGTCATAGGGAGCCCAAGCCCGCTTTACCATGAGCTCATGAATATATGTATATCTTCCACCCTTTGCGTATACTAATAATAATTGAATCCACCACCCATGTCTCATAGTATCTCCTTTTTTTAATATATAATAACAACTTATAAGTTATTATCTAATAATTAAAATAATCATATGTACCTAAATTATAGTGGATATATATATATATATATGAAAATAAAGTACACAATTTAAGTACTAGTCTCTCAATTATTCTACCTGAAAAAGTCAATTAAAATTCTATTAAGCTCTATTTGGTTAGCATGATAAAAGAAATGTAAATGACACAATAATTTTAAATGATCAATTTACTAAAATTAGTATATATGTAATATATTTTTGAAAAAATTAACACTTTTTAGTAGGTTTTGTGTTCAAATAAATCATAATTTATCTTATGTGGCCTACCAATATGCTCTTTAACAAGAAAAAAAAATTCTCCATTCTTCTTGTCTAAGTTAAAAAAGGGTGATTTGTTTTTATTATTAGAGAGCACATGGATGGGTCACATAAGGTAATCATGATTATTTTGTGATTTTTTATAGTAGTTATACTTAATTTATACACAAAATAATTATCCTAATAATACTTTTTTATAAAAATATATTAAATATAACTACTATTAGTAAAGTTGACATTTGAAATATTATTTTTTTCGAGTCGAGTCAGTTCATAGACCGCACGTTGAGTCGAGATCAGCATGAGTTATGAGCGATGATAGTCACGTATACCTAAATATATAATGATAAAGTTGAAAAGATGGTGTGAGATGAGTTATCAGAATATATGAAAGTATGCAATAATTTTTCATTATATTGATTTGATTGTAGTAATAGTTTTAGGCCGATTAATGCATTAGGACGCATTATTGGGTAGTTAGGGTGGGTTATTAGTTATAGATCATATCATTTGGATGTTATGATGTTTTTTTTTTATTTTATGTAATTTTCCCCTATTTTTCTGTATTTTTTTAGGATTTATTACGAGTTAATTATTATTTTGACTCGAGTAAGAATTGAGTCAATACTTATTTACGAAATTGCCACCGTGGTGTTTTTCTCCCCAACCCGACACTTTCTCCTTACCAAACCCTCGCCGCCGCCTTCGTTCATTATCGCCGCTGTCGTCGTCCGTGCTGATCGGCCACCAATCGACGCCACCGAGCTTCGCAGTGCCGCCCCGACCAACCCCGGTTGCCGACTCGCCGCCACGATGCCGGATTCGCCTCGCGACGCCGCCACTGCCTTTCACTCAATTTTGCCGCCGCCGCACCGGGTTGCCACCACCGTGACGCCGAGGACCGTCCTCACCACCGTCCCGACATTTCCCCTCTATCCAGCGCCGCCACCGAGGCCGGGCGTGGGCCGATTGGAGCGACCCACCGCACGGCCAAATTCGGCGCCGCTACCGATGGCCATCGTCGTCGCGATTGGTTGTGTTATCACCGCCATTGGGTTGGGCTCGTCGAGACGAAGCCAATCCTTACCTCTGATTGCCCTTCCGTGACAGTCGCCGAAAAATCGTTGGGACCCGTCGAAAAATCGCCGAACTTGCCGGAAGATCGGAATTGCTTGGTTTTCCACCGAGTTCATCCAATTGAACCTAATCGAAGACGCTGTTGAGCGCCGAATTCAAGCTCCGACACGCATGACGAATCCGTAGCCGTCGCCGATTGCCGATGACGCGTGAGGTATAATTTATTTTAATTTAATTATTTAAAATTAATGATTATTAGCTTAATCTGCGAGGATGGTATGATTGGATGATTGGTGTGCTATATATTTTTATGTTAATAAAAACATAGATGTATGTGATTGTGTGATATTAAAATAAATGTTAGGTGATTAATTAGGTTAACTAAATAGGTATTGTGATTTAATGTAAGGTAGAGTAGGAAAATTATATTGATTATTATTGATGTATGTTGATTGTTATATGGTTGTTGTGTGTTGATTGATGCGTGGTTGATGTGTGCATACTATAGGATGTGTGTTGCATCATGAATGGGCGTTAGTATTTAGTTTTGTTGTGTAGGTACGGAGTAGGAGCTTGCTACCTAGGTGCGCAACCACGCTTGGAGCTTCTGCCAGGTCCGTTAGGACTCGTCTCTGTTTTACTCTCTATTTCATCGTAGGTTTGATTTCTTACTTGCAGGACGAGTTATGTGGCGTTTTATTGGATCCCACTTATCTCGGGTCATTTAGCTGATCGTATTTCCGGATTAATAACCCTTGAGGATGAGATCCCTCGAGTATGTTTTCAAAACGAGATCCATAGCAAGTTGCCTCCGGGCCTATTTTATGAATCCCTACCCATGCTTATATGTATATATAGTTTTTGCGTTGCTTTTCCTTGTCCATGCAGGTTGGGGTGAGAGAAGGCAATTTAGCGACAACCCATGCAAATTGATTAGGCAAACAGCCTCATGTGGTATGGAAGTAGGTAAATTTAGCAGACAACCACATGTGGTATGGAAGTAGTTAAACCTAGAGACAGCCACTTCTAGAGTGGTATGGATGGATGATGGCCCTTGACAATGAAATGAGAATGTGAAATGAGAAATGTGAAATGAAAAAGGTAAACCTAGAGACAGTCACTTTAGAGTGGTACGGAAGAGCCTCCCATTGTGAGTATGAAATGAGAAAGATGATTTCATGTGATGTTTTTCTTTTAACAGGAGGGTTAGCTCTCCTGTGCCAGTTTAGTATTAGTTATTTCCGGACCAGTGACAACTGTTCCTGACGTTTTTCTACTATATGTAGGTGAGGAACGTGATGAATGAGAGCTGCCGGGACTGCGGAGGAGCAGCACAGAATCGCGCACACATGTACTTGCCTTGCATGATGTCTAATGATAGTGTGTTAATAGCGTATGATTGAAAATTTTATTACATTATGTTTTGACGAACTGCGTATGAAATGAATAGAAAAATGTGAATGAACAAGGAGCCTTTGAGCTGAGACTCGACTCAAGCGAAAATGAAAATGAAGATGATTGCATTTGGTTTTGATTGTCGTATTTTATATCATTCTGATTGAATATATATAAGTATTCTTATTGTGGACATGTTGGCCCTTATTGCACTTTTAGGGGAAACTCTGTCCGTTTTTTCGTAGAAATAAATATTTTTCTCGATATTCCTCATTTATCGCTTTTGTTTTGTTTTGTTTACATATCATGGCATGCATGTAGGACCATATTAGAACCCAAGCATATCATCCATGCCTTGGATATTTGTATCTCCTTCTTAAGACGCGAGGGTAGATCATGTTCGGCTTAACCGAATCTAATAGGTTAGCGAAAGGTTCGGTCGCCGATGACACTTCTGGGCCGGTTCGAGGGTGAACCGAAGCGGGGTGTTACATCGCGAGAGACAACCTTTCTTTCTGAGAGAAAGACTCCACAATTCTTACCCGAAGGATGGACACGAGACTGACGAGGCTGGAGACATTGGTGGGTAGACCTACCAACGAAGATGAGGGATCTATCTTCGACCGATTGCAAGTGATCAATGAAGGGATGACAGAATTAAACACTCGGGTAAGCAACATACCCGGATCCAGCCAAGTCAAAGATGAGTTAGCGGAGGGGCTCGTGGGCGAGTTCCAGGATGTGTTGCAAGGCGTGATTGCTGATATCTCATTGATAAAGCATGTCTTAGCCAATTATCCTCAACCAGGAGTGGTTGACCGCGCAGCCGAAGAAAGCTCTATCCCGGGGAGGCTCAAGGTGCCAGAGCCGAAGAAATTCGAAGGAACTAGATCGGCCAAGGATCTAGAGAATTTCATTTGGGATATGCAAGAGTACTTTGTTGCTGCAAATATACCTGAAGATCGCCAAGTTTCAATGGCCAGTATGTTCATGTCGGGGGATGCCAAGTTATGGTATCGAACGCGCACCGAGGAGGATGAGAGTGCTGGCCGACCCCGAATAGAAACTTGGGAATTCCTGAGACGGGAACTTCGGGAGCAATTCTTGCCCACAAACACAACGTGGATGGCAAGAGATCGACTTAAAAAGTTGAGACAAACAGGTATGGTTCGAGATTATGTCAAGGAGTTCAGTTCCTGTCTTCTAGACATCAAGAACATGTCGGAAGAAGACAAGTTGTTTAATTTTATTACTGGGTTACAACCATGGGCTCAGACGGAGCTGAGACGACAGAAAGTCCAGGATTTGCCTGCGGCTTTGGTGGCCGCTGACGCTCTTGTGGATTACAAGCCTACCGGAACCATGCAAGACGCTGATTCTAGTAGGAAATTCCAAGGAGGCAAGGGTCGAGGCAACGGTCAGGAGGGTGAAAAGAAGCCATTCCGGAGACCGCAACCAAAGAGGAAAGGTGGACCTTTCAAGGCGGGCACTTCGTCCAACAAGAAAAAGGAGGGAACGCAGTCTGGATGCTTTATCTGTGACGGACCACACCGGGCAAGGGATTGTCCAAACAAAGCCAAAGTGAATGCCATGGTGAAAGCGGAGAACCCAGATCAGGAAGAAGAGGTGCTTCCTACCCGAGCATCAACCCTTCAGATACTCGGGGCGTTGCAAGCTGAACGCGGGGCTCAAGGGGGAGCCAACTTGATGTATGTTCCTGTTTGTGTGAATGGGAGGAAGGTTTCAACACTTGTTGATACTGGTGCTACACACAGTTTCATTTCAACGGGGATGGCGCTGAAGATAGGGTTGAAGACCGTGAACAACACCAGCAAGATTAAGGCGGTCAATTCCCA
>JAVDBV010085050.1:29845-43336 GCA_032619315.1 Piper longum | reverse complement strand
GCGGTGGCAGCGGGGCGGGGTAGGGCGACTGTACGTGGGGAGTGGGTAGGGCAGGGTGGGCAACGACCGCGTGGCCCCATCTGGTTGTGGTTGGCCGCCCTGCGACCAGATCTAGCCGTCGCCGGCCACATCCGACCATGGTGGCCTTTTTTGGCCGCCCACCGGCCAAATCAGGCTGCGGGCGATCAGACATGACTGGCCATGGCCGGATTGGGCTGCACGGTCGCCGCCCACCCCGCCCTAGCCTCACATTCGGTCCCCCCACCTCGCCCCGCCGCCGCCACCGACCCCCTGTTTTGCCCTTTTTCCAGCGAGCCACCTCCTTGACCTTGTCGTCGTAGACAGGTTGGGCTCGTCTAGCCGGTGCCAATAATATACCACACCACGTCCATCCCAATTGTAGCCGCTGCCAGCAACAATTGGTGGAAAATTGCCGGAATTGCAAGTACATTAGATTATTTTGTTAATTTTTAATTTTTATAAATGTATTTTTTCATCTATTTTCGAGTTTATAAAAGATCACGTTTTGAGTTTGCACTTGAGCCAGTTTCGAGCTCCCATTTGAACCAGTTTCGAGCTCCTAATCGAGTCGGTTACGAGCTCCTAAAATAAGCTGATTTCGAGCTCCCAAACGAGCTGGTTTCAAGCGAGTTCTTAAAATTTAATAGTGTAAGTGTATTCGAGTTCGAATCGAGTTTAAACATATTAAAAATATTCGAATCGATTTTGAGTATACATAGCTCGGAACTAGTTCGATCTCAAGTCAAATTCAAACGAACTTCGAGCTATTCAAGTTGAGTTCGAGCATAAGGCGAGATCGGCTTGCTCGCTCGTCTTGCTTGCTCATTTAACAACCCTACCTAAACCTACTCTCATACCTTTCTTCCCTACAACGCCGCCAACACCAGATCTCTCACTTCAACGTCGACACCAACATTTGATAAGCAGAATTTTTTTTTTCTCAGTTGGGATGATGAATGCATTGATGTTGATATCTATGGTGCCATATTTGTTTAAACAACTTATACATACATTTGAGTGGCTTTAATTTGTAGTGATTTGTTGGTATCTATGCTCTTTTGTTTTTTATTGTTTTGTGAATAAGAGTTTTTTCTTTTTTTAATTATCTCTAATTAAAATGATGAATGCAGTTATGAAATAAATTTGGACTTATAGTGTTTTCTGTGGTATATATGTTGTTTTATAATTATATTTGTTAACTTTTTTGTTAGTAATATATTCTTTTTCTTGATTGAAATGTTGAATCAGGAATAAAAATTTGTTGTGGTTTGGTGGTATATATGCTATTTTATTTGCGAATTTCTGCCAATTGGGTTTTTATTTTTACTCTGGGATGATGATTGCAATAATGAAATGTACTCAATTTATATAAGAACTTGGTGGTATGTGTGTTGTGCCGGGTAACGTATGTACAAATATGAGAAATTTTTGCAAATTTAACTCACAACAATGTAAGAATAATTATTATATCCGGTACAACATGTTAAATCCGGGTCAAACCCCGGTTGAACCAATTACACCGCATGCCAGGAAAAAAAATCGGGTATGATCATCGGTCCCATTTTTAAAACATTGGTTTCTACTTCATTAACATCTAGAATAATATCTATCTAACAACTTTTATAATTATCTATCTACTTGCATTATTATATTATAATCTTGATAAAAGCTATTCTCATTAATTTTAATAATTATTTTCTAATATTAACTCTTTCTCCTTCACATAAATTCAATACTATAGTAACATCTATTTTCTAATTATTTTTAATATATATATATATATATATATATATTATCTAGAAAATCTTCAGATAAAATTACCCAAATTAAAAATCTTGATTACATAAAAATCTCTATTTTCTAATAAATTAGAAATTAAATAAATATTTTTCTTATAGGAACTGTCTACTTCACGTAAACTAAAGATGACATTGGTTTCTATTTTTAATTATTAATTATATATATATATATAATATAATGTCCCAAATTAGAAATCTTGATTACATTAAAGTCCCTAATTAATTTTATTAATATATATAAAACACATTTTGAATATGAAAGCCTCCAAAAATATTCCTTATTATATTTAAGATTTTTTAATTTTAAAGTAAAAATTAATTAAAGTAAATTTCAAATATAACTTGATTATTGCTCAGATCTTTGACAAGTGTTATTATATTTCCTGATCGTTTCTCGCTTATCGTACATTAGTGACCAAATTTGCAGTACAAGATTGATTAAGCAATGAGATAATTTGACTAGCAATATAATTGATCATGAAAACAGTCATCTGATAATACCTACGCTTGTTACCTTCCAACAATGCGTGAATGCACGAATAGAATTTGCCTGTACCTTCTTGTTACCCGGATCTTGTTATCTATGCACCTGCACATAAACGAATATAGATATATGAACAAACTAAGAGAAACTTTCGGCACATTTCATTCAACAGTGTAACCAGAGTTGCTTGTCGCTTGATTCTAACTCAAACGTGTTTCTTGCTCTTTTTACTAGAGCCCCAATGTCTGTACGTTTCTTGATTTCAACCTCTTTCATGAGACCTGTTTCTTGCTCTTTTAGCCTAGGTGTCAATTACCAATAACTACTCTATCAATTGGCAACAATAATTAGGAGTGTTCCCCAACACTAGCAGTCCAATGGAATATTATTGATGGCATGAAAATTAGTTTCATCTCTTGCACACGAAACTAGCTTTTATTGAAAATCCAGTTTTTGAACCATTTCAAATAACACTTACAGCACTTCCATATTGAATTTGCTTGGCAATGTCTCCACCGGGAGCTCAAACATTCCAAAACCATTGTGATGTTGTACATGTTTTTACCAGATAGCCTGTTCATAAAAAGATACAAACACTGAGAAAGTTGCGCTATTCTGCAAAAAAGTATATATGGTGTTTTTGTAAACCAAATGGCATGTGATTTATGAGGGGACCTGTCATCGAAGTGAACCAGTAAATCTGTAAAATTAGGCGTACAAAGATTCTACTCAAAGTTTCCGATTGCTCGAAGCTTGATGCCCGGTAGGAAGTCGAACAAATTCCCTACCTGATTCAACTTATTGAGCAACTGCAAGTTCAATTTCAGTTAATTAAATAGATCATAATGTCTAAAACATCGATTTTAGAGGAGGAAAATGTGAACATTCATGGCAGAGATACCTGAGAACCTTGAAGGTCATTTGCTGCCATGTCAAACCAAGTTTCAGCTTCAGACTGTTTACATACAGAAGCTAAAAGTTTAGATAAACTACTGTAAAAGATTGATCAGTCACAATACATTTCAAAAGCTGATAATAAATATGAAGATTAAGAAGCAAACCTGTGAGCTCCAAAGCAATTGCCAATCCCCAAGGATATCTAGCTCTGCCTTTACTTCAATCCTACTCTGGGATATGATTTCATCTATAACCTTATCATACAATTGAAGATTGTGCCCTTTAGAGACTATAGATAAATCTACAAATATATATTTACTTTAGATGATAAAATTGATTCTTACCTCTGTTACTCCCGTACCAGTTGCAATAGCTGCTAACAATCTTTGGCGAGGTTCAACTTTCTTCTGCAAAACAAACGTGTTCCCTGCACTATTGAAAATAAGTGGATGCCTTAGGTCTGAGCTCTTGAGATTATTGTCTACTATCATTCTGCTCCTCTTTAAAACACATGGAAGTTCAAATCTGAATCAATCACAAAAAATTTAAACCTTGTTCCTCTTGAAATACGAACATTCCCAGTCTGAGAAAGGTATGTAGTAACTAACCATCCTTATATCCAAGCAGTCAGAATGGAATCAGATATGGAACTTTAAATGGCAAAAACTTGAAAGAGAAAGCAGCTCTATCAAACTGGAACAGAATGCGCTTTCCATCTTTGACACTAGCGGCTGCCTGATTACAAATGTACGGAGTTAATTATTATACACTGTCATTTCTAGATAGATGCAAAAAAAAAAAAGTCATTCGCTTTTGTTAAAATATAGAATATATACCTCCACTTTTAGCTCGCCAATAGTTTCAGAAAATTTTACAATATTCGAAACTCTAGGATCATCTGTTTGAAGCTGAATTTCTTGAAAGACACTAAAGTTATCGACTCCCACGAATGTTCTCTACAAAATTAAATGAGAAAGTAAACAAGCATAATCAATTTGAAAGATGACGGAAGCAGAAAAAAAACTGTCAATTGGCATAAAAAATGCAGTTACAAAATGTTGGGATTAGCTAAATATTTAAATCGTCATATTAACACATGAGGATGAGAAGTACCCATCAAAATAGAGACATCATAATACCAATTAAAATGGACAAGCCATTCTACATGTTTCAGTTGTTCGAAGCCTTATGTCCAAAGAATGATCTTGAGAAGGAACAAATGAAAAATATTCCATATATTTTAGCTGTTGAAAGCCTTACGTATGCTCAAGTCTCTACAAAACCAAGCATTGCATTTGCTGTTGAAATGTTATGGAGATATCAAAATAATCTTGACATTGAAGATGGAAGAACTATAAAGAAAATTATGAGGTACCTTTAAGGAAGTAAAGATTACTTGCTTACATATAAGAAATCTGCAGGTCATTGGTACTTAGATTTGGATTATGCTTGTTGCACCGATTCTCATAAATCCACATTTGGATACATCTTTATGCTTGCTAACAAAGTTGTATCATGGAGAAGCGTAAAACAGAATTTAGTTGTTACTTCTACTATAAAAGCTAAATTTGTTGTGTGTTTTGAGGTTACATCACAGGCTATTTGGTTAAAGAATTTCATATATGACTTTCGAGTCGTTGAGTTTATTTCAAGGCCATTGAAGATGTATTATTATAATACAATTGTTGTGTTCTTCGCTAAAAATAATAAGAATGGAAATCGAAATAAACACATTGATTTTAAGCATTTAACAGTTACAGAGTCCATTAAAGTAAATGAAGTGCTCATCGAATACATTAGCACTGAATTGATGATTGTAGATCTTTTGATGAAAGACATGTCACCAAAGATGTTCAAGGATCATGTAGCTTGTATAAGAGTTATTGAATTTTAATTTTGATATGTAATGCTAAGTATATAACATGTTATTTGTTGAAACTCTGCTCTTTGTTGGTCTTCTCATTATGAGTATACACATTATATTAGAAACGACAAAATTATTGATTAAACCATATTGTGGCTTCTTAAGAGTATTTTACATTGTAATATATAGAAGATAATACTTGATTAAAGAGGACTTACAACTATGATTCATGTATAATAATATTTTTAAAGTATTAATATTTTTGATAATATTATTCATGGTGATATATATTCGGACCAAGTGAGAAAATGTTAGAATTTTATTCTAACTTTATATGGTCTTCATCATATATATAGTTTATATATTATAAATTAAATATATTAATTAGTGGTATAATTAAGGATAACTACCCTAGGGTAGTTTATTAGTGGTCCCTAATTTGAGTATTTTTTTTATCTCTATCTATAGTTACATTGAAAATGAAATAGATCAGAAAATCTTAAAAGACTAATTGAAAAAATCTATCATGACATGGGTATAATTTATTTATTATAAATATATTTATGTTTGATTCACCCGGTGAAGTAATAACAATGGACAAAGTCCTGAGTCACAGATTCGTCTTCTCCCTCTTCAACCACATCTTGTTTCGGATCAAAACTGCTTCCCTAGCAGTACTGACATCTCTAGCAATCAAATAACATGTCTCATATAGACCATGACAGGGAAAGTACATCGACAAGATATGTAGCAGCAGATCAGGGAAGAGGGCAGATATGCACTACACACGTGAATGTGTAGACAGCAATAACTATGATTTCTTGTGGACAAAACTTAGTGGTCACTAGAAAATGAACATGTAGTGTTGGATTGCTTGTGAACTCTCCATCACAACTCTTATATATCATATATAATAGTGCCTAATTGTCAATTGAGTCTGTCAGTAAAACTGCTTCCATGTTTGATTTTTTTGGCTTTTTTATTGTTTCTGGTTGCCACTTTTCTTCATGGACCAGATGCAACATTGACAAAATATCCTGCCTTTCACACTGCCTTTCAATTGCAAGGTCATTTTCCCTTGTCACTCTCATGCTCATCCCAACTTCCACGGACGTGCAGAGAGGCAGGATATTGTAGCTTTCACCGAATTCTCCCATGCACGTTTGATAGCTTTATCTTTGTCACTCTGTAAACTTGTGCAATTGGGTTTTACCAAGTGTATGCAAGAATGCTTTAGTTTGGAAAGGTTCTTTTCTTAATGGAGAATGGAAGCCCGGTGGTAAGAAATTGGGACGTGGGCAACATGACAACAAGGGGATTAGCTCGACGTCTCATTTATCACCGCTTCATGGCCTAATCTCATCCATTCTGAGTTGCCAACATAATCTTCGTACATCAATGCCAGACATCAACGTTTGATCTCTGCGTCTAAATCTGTTGGTACCGTCTTTCAATGTTCATCATAGCCATAGGGCCCATCTTAGCAGCTGCCATGAAGTAGTAGCAATCTCTCGTTCAAGCTTGATCAGATTGTCTTGTAGTATAGCCTCATGTCTGATTATTTACATTGGCAAAGACAATAACTCAATGCCAGCCGACTTTAGCAGCGTGCCCACTCCTCATTATTGCCCGTGACTTTCACCAACAACCCATACGGTAATCTGGAAGACGATGACAGCCCAATTAATTGGGAGCAAATTACCCACTTATTAAATGTTTTTCTGAAAATTTTATTATTTTAAAAATAAATAAATCCTCTTATTTTTTATTCCCTACTACACTCCTCTTGCTGTCTTCAAAACATTTCACGTCATCCCTCTACATTACCTTACACCGGAACAAAAAAAAAAGCGATAATTAAGAATTATTGGGTACATTGTGTAAGTTTTGTCATTAGTAACACAAATGATTGTGTGGAAATTAAGATCATAGTCTAAATTATGTTGGGTCGTAAATATTGTTAGTGATTTGTATATATGATAATGAAAAATTTTTATTTTTTAAGTTAACTTTTGAATTAAGAGATATACGTCATTTTTAAGGGTCCTATGGCCCAACAATGGTATTAGGTTGGTTTAATGTTGCCTCGATTTGCCTTATGGTATGTTAGCCAGCCTGAATTAGAGTCTCTTAAAACTTAATTATAATATGTGGACCTAACATATATGAGAGAGAGATGGTATAATTTGGTACTATAGCATATAGATCTAATTTGTGTGACGAGGACATTATTTGAATGGTATAATATGGTATGTAAGTAATCGATTTGCCTCGTAGTATATCACACAACCCAAATTAGAGTCTTCTAGAAATTTACTATAACATATGAACCTAGCATATATAATAGAGGGAAGATTCGAATAATATGACATGTGAGGGGGAAAATTAATGTATAAATCTCGTATAAATAATATTGGTGACTTGTATATAAGTTAACGAAAAAATCTTATTTTTTAAATTAACTTTTAAATTAAAATAAATCTAATTTTAAGTCTCCTTTGGAGCCCATAGTACCATAAGAGATTGAATAAACAAAGCATGCACAAGCGAGCAAAGATTAACTTCCACAAATCACATGACTCGTATCCAATACTTTACATAGGTTGCAGATACATAAGTCTTTCTACTATGGTTACAAATGTTGCATGGTAGAAGTGACGTGCAGGTTATAAAGCTATGAAGGTAGGACAGACATTGCACGGACCCAGAAAGAAAGCATCATCTGATCAGCTTGATCATCAGTTTGATATCTTTGTCATACGTAGTGTATCTAGCTAAAGCTCATCTTTCTCATGTGTGAACTGGAAGAGCTGCAAACTGGGCAAGGAACATGTTTTGTCAAGCTATGGACTGGTTGAGGAGTCGGTGAATAGAGTGGTTGGCGTGTTGGAAAGCTCCGATTCTTCTCCTCCCCTCCCAAACAAGCTCTTGAACTATTCTTCTACGCACGACCTCCGCATTCGCCATTTTGTTCTTTCTTGATCTTGATGAGGAGCATGGTGCTATTCTTGCTAGTGGTGGCTTGTGTTCTTGCCGGCGGCGGCCCGGCGGCGGCCACCACTGTGTCGTATGACCACAGGGCGCTGGTGATAGGTGGCCAGCGTCGAGTTCTCATCTCTGGGTCGATACATTACCCCCGCAGTACTCCAGAGGTCCTTCTCTTTCTCCTCTCATTGCTAGAAAGAACGTTCGTTGCTAGTGAGAATGGTTCATCGAACAATTTTTTTTTTTGTTTGGTGTTGTGTTCGCTGCTCTGACGTATCTGGTTCTGTTTTTGTTGTATGGTTTGGTACAGATGTGGCCGGGGTTGATAGAGAAGTCGAAGGAAGGAGGATTGGATGTGATCGAGACGTATGTTTTCTGGAATTTGCATGAGCCGGTTAGGAATCAGGTGACCCACTTGCTCCTTCGCTTTACCTTTCCATTGTTGCAGAAATATATATGCCTTTTTGAGCTACGTCTCTCTCACTTTTTTCTTGATTCGTATCTGTTGTAAGAAGGAATGTGAGATAAAGCAATGCTTGTTGCTGTCTGAGATTTAATTTTTTTCTATACTTTACTATGAATACTCCCTATGAATTTTGTCTCCGTGGTGTGGCCGAGCACGTTCTTTTTTTTTTTCTTATAAGGCACAATATTGTGGCCAGATTTTCTCTGTTTTTTTTTTGGGTTTTGTTGCGACAATTTTTGATGCATTCATTCATTGATTTTTGCTTAGATGATTTGCCTATTGAAATGTTATGATGTTTCTGTCTGCTAAGGTTAAAGCCATGATCCTCAGAGTGGATTCTGGGTTGTTGAGATTTTATTTTTGCTGCAGTATGATTTTGAAGGTAGAAAGGATTTGGTGAAATTCGTGAAGACAGTTGCAGATGCTGGTCTGTATGCTCATCTTCGGATTGGTCCTTATGCTTGCGCAGAGTGGAATTATGGGTGAGAAACGTGATTGGCGCTTATCACTGCTTCTTTTGATGACTCTTTGGCGATATTGTCTTTCAAATGTGACTGGCTAAATTTGTTCTGTCTTGTTCTATTGTGCTTCCGAAGAGGGTTTCCTGTTTGGCTGCATTTTATTCCTGGAATCAAATTTAGGACAGACAATGAACCGTTCAAGGTAGCCTAATTCTCTTGTATTCAATGTTATCTCTATTTTAGCGGCGGGATTTATCTTTTTTTTTTTAAGCTCTATTGTTCTCTTTCAGAAAGAAATGCAGCGTTTCACGGCAAAAATTGTGGATATGATGAAGCAGGAAAAGCTCTTCGCCTCCCAAGGGGGACCTATTATATTGGCTCAGGTTTAAGTAGGCCTTGCGTCTCTCATCTCCGCTAATAGCGCAGTCTTTATGGAGTTGTGGACTAATTACCTTTCTTGATGCATCAATTGATCTTCCCTTATGCAGATCGAGAATGAGTATGGCAATGTTCAATTCTCTTATGGGTTGGCTGGAAATGCTTATGTTAAATGGACAGCATCAATGGCAGTAGCCATGGACACAGGTGTGCCTTGGGTAATGTGTCAGCAAGCCGATGCTCCTGACCCAATTGTAAGTTGTAGGAAATTTGTGATTTCGACCTTATACTTCTTCAATACTTTTTTTTTGTTTTTTTGTTGCTGCTCAACTAATAGTATCTGGTACAAGAAAGATGACATAGTTAATACTTGGTTTTTCTTTCTGGGAAATGAACTGGTGCATCCACCTTTTTTTCTCATCTTTCTGGTCATCAAGTGGCAATTACAATATATTGATGCATCTCTACAGATTAATACTTGCAATGGGTTCTATTGTGACCAGTTCACTCCTAATTCTGTTAACAAACCCAAGATGTGGACTGAAAACTGGAGTGGGTGGTAAAGTGTTGGCTTCTTTTCTGGATAAGTTACTGTTAATTGATCCATCTATACACTGCCATTACTGATGCCTAGCACACACATGTATCAAATTGTAGGTTTCATTCTTTTGGTGGAGGAACACCGTACAGGCCTGCAGAGGATCTTGCATTTGCTGTGGCACGGTTCTTCCAAAGAGGCGGCACTTTCCAAAACTACTACATGGTATACTGGCTCTGTAATGAAAACAGAAACTGTAAAAGAGTTATTTTCTTTCGAATGATGCGCAATTCACAATTAATCTCAGAAAAATATATTGTTTCTTCTTTTATAGTACCATGGGGGGACAAATTTTGGACGATCGGCAGGAGGCCCTTTTATTTCCACAAGCTATGACTATGATGCTCCAATTGATGAGTTCGGTAAGTCATATTTCATAATGCTCAAAACAGCTAGTAATATGGGTTTTAGTTTTTTATATTTCTCTACCATGTCTGGCTTTTTATTTCCAATTTTACATGCACATCAATAGGAATAGTCAGACAACCAAAATGGGGCCACCTTAAGGAATTGCACAAGGCAATAAAACTGTGTGAAGAGGCTATTGTGGCAACTGATCCATCATATATTTCTCTAGGTCCAAATCTTGAGGTACATTCATTTGCATTGGAACTTTGGTAGAATAAGGGTTATTGAGTTAAGATACAGTTCTATTATCCTGGTCAAGAAACTTTATTTGTAAATTGCACAGTTCTTAGGCAAATTTGAACGCAATATCATTGATCTCATTGCTGTCACAGGCTCACACATACAAGGCGAGCACAGGGGCCTGTGCTGCCTTTCTTGCCAATATTGATACTCAGTCTGCTGCCACTGTCAAGTTCAATGGAAACTCTTATCAGTTGCCTCCATGGTCCGTGAGCATCCTACCTGACTGTAAAAAAGAAGCTTTCAATACTGCAAAGGTCAGTTATCAACAGTCTTCCTCATAATCACCTCCTCATCATTCCAAGTGTTTTTGTATTATGTCACAACAAAACCTCATGTGTTATGAAATTCAATTGAATGTCTTTTCTCAAGTTACTCTACTGATAATGTAAAGGGGGATAGAGGCTCTTTGCTATGAAATTTGTCTACTTTTAAATCAGCCCATTTTACGCAATTAACACAGCACCCGAATTTTAATCATGAAGGCTGCTTAATATATGGCTGCAATTTATTATGATTGTGAAAATATCCCCATCATACTTTAGAATGAGACTATCATCTTTGTCATAATAGGTGCTTTATAATTGAATTTTGCCAATGTTTTTTTGAGGATCCTTTAAGTTTAAAAGAAACCAAAAAGGTTTGGATGAATGTGGTTTCTTGTAATTGTACAACTTGATACTATGTTGAAATTATTTATGCCCTTTGTTTGATTTTGATTGCCAAGATATGTCAACTTCATCCCTTCTTACAAACATCGACTGCTAGTCTCTAATATATTTTTGCTGCTTAACAGATTAATTCTCAGACTACTCATTTAGAGATGAGAAGAATGAATGTTGGACCTGCAAGCACAGTTGGTTCATCTGAAGCATTCAAGTCAGACTGGAGTTATAATTATGAACCTGTTGGCATTACAAAGAGTAATGCTTTTGTAAAATCCGGATTGCTAGAGCAAATAAATACGACAGCTGATGCTAGTGACTACTTGTGGTATTCAATAAGGTACTATCAGCTTCTTCTGAGTAAGTACAATGTTTGAACTCTAGAGTACAACTCCACTTACTATACATGAATTTGGCAGCATCGATATCCAAGGGAATGAACCCTTTCTTGTGAATGGGACTCAAACCAGTCTCTACGTGCAGTCTCTTGGTCATATTCTTCACGCATTTGTGAATAAAAAGCTTGCAGGTGATAACAATTCCTTGTCCTGTTGTTTAAAAGAAAAAAAGTATCTCTAAATGTCATGAACTCCACGAGGAATAGAATGAACTGCATGAGGCAGACAACACTCTGTTCCATCCTAATTTTTTGATTTACTTTATCTGAAGTGCATAGTTCTCTATCATATTCTAGGAAGTGCAGCTGGAAGTAGTAGCAATGCTAAAGTCACCTTAACTAAGGATATTGCAGTTCGACCCGGGACGGTCACTATTGATTTACTGAGCGGGACTGTGGGTCTTCAGGTAAAGATGTTATCAGGTTTTATGTTGCGAGCGCATCTAGTATTCTAGTTAATAGAAATGGTTTGTTCTGGCGATGTAGTACAGATAGAAACAGTTTGAGAGCAATCTCTGTAACATCCTGCTGTCATACTAAGTTTCATATTCCTCAGAACTATGGAGCATTTTTTGATACATGGGGTGCTGGAGTAACAGGTCCAGTTCAACTGAAAGGCAACAATGCCGTTCTAGATCTATCCTCGAGAGAGTGGACCTATCAGGTTGTCCTCCAACTCTTGGCAAAGACTATGCTGTTTTAAGTTCCAATCAAGGACTTGAACATGACAAGAAACTACCAACTTCTTCCGCAGATTGGTCTGAAAGGTGAGGATATGGATCTTTCAAGTGGAATGCTACAGTGGACGACTTCACTCTCAGGCTTGCCAAGGAACCAGCCCCTGGTCTGGTACAAGGTAAAGGAGCAGTTTAACTACTCTTTTTTTCTGCTCATTTCTTTGGACATTCATTGAGATAATGTGAGCTGCTCTCATATCTCACTAGTGTAAGCCCCTGTTTGATGTGGGTTTTTTTTTTTTGGATCTTCTATTAAAGTATTTGTTTCATTTATGTCCTTGAATTTTGTCCGACTTCAATTCTTTGGGAGCAGGCAGATGACAAAGAAATATAACCTTGAATTTTGTGACCTAAAATTTTTCCCGAATTTGACATCATGACCATGAAATGTTTGATTTCAGTTTGTTGCACTATTTATTGACAAAGGCTAATTCAGTATATCATGGAATGGCTATAGATAAGTTATGCAATTTCATATTTGTTTCAATAATAAAAATTTAATTGGATAAAAGTTCAAGTATAAGCATGCCGCCTATTTCATTTGTTCTTGACAGAATTTAGCAGCTGTCTTATAAGAGAAATATGGGCCTCCATGGTTTGAAATATTGATGGTTTCTTCTGTCTAAAAAAAAGGTTTGAAATATTGATTGTTTCTTATGTTTAAAAAAAAGATAACTACGACAAATGTAGGATCTATAATTCCAAATAATAAAAGGAGTAGGTCTTGCTCGGTTGTGATAATCATATTGGTGCTTCTGGTCATATAATGAGTTTAAGTTTTTAAATTTAGAATTTGGTGGTTCGCCTAACTGTGATTTATTTTTTAAATGTGAATATAGCCAAAGTGATCTTAGGCCATGAGCAATTGTCACCTTTTTCCCATTAGAGAAATATGGGCCTCCATGGTTTGAAATATTGATTGTTTCTTCTGTCTAAAAAGAAAACTATGACAAATGTAGGATTTGCAATTCTAAATAATAAAAGGAGAGTAAGTCTTGTCCGGTTGTGATAATCATATTGTTGTTTATAGTTTTCAAATTTAGAATTTGGCGGTTTGCCAAACTGTGATTTATTTTTTAAATGTAAATATA
>JAVDBV010085050.1:0-29825 GCA_032619315.1 Piper longum | reverse complement strand
TATTTCATTTGTTCTTGACAGAATTTAGCAGCTGTCTTATAAGAGAAATATGGGCCTCCATGGTTTGATATATTGATGGTTTCTTCTGTCTAAAAAAAAGGTTTGAAATATTGATTGTTTCTTATGTTTAAAAAAAAGATAACTACGACAAATGTAGGATCTATAATTCCAAATAATAAAAGGAGTAGGTCTTGCTCGGTTGTGATAATCATATTGGTGCTTCTGGTCATATAATGAGTTTAAGTTTTTAAATTTAGAATTTGGTGGTTCGCCTAACTGTGATTTATTTTTTAAATGTGAATATAGTCAAAGTGATCTTAGGCCATGAGCAATTGTCACCTTTTTCCCATTAGAGAAATATGGGCCTCCATGGTTTGAAATATTGATGGTTTCTTCTGTCTAAAAAGAAGATAACTACGACAAATGTAGGATTTACAATTCTAAATAATAAAAGGAGAGTAAGTCTTGTCCGGTTGTGATAATCATATTGTTGTTTATAGTTTTCAAATTTAGAATTTGGCGGTTTGCCAAACTGTGATTTATTTTTTAAATGTAAATATAGCCAAAGTGATCTCAGGCCCCTGAGCAATTGTCACATTTTTCCCATTGGAGAAATATGGGCCTCCATGGTTTGAAATATTGATGGTTTCTTCTGTCTAAAAAAAAGATAACTACAACAAATGTAGGATCTACAATTCCAAATAATAAAAGGAGAGTAAGTCTTGTCCGGTTATGATAATCATATTGGTGCTTCTAGTTTTCAAATTTAGAATTTGGTGGTTTGTCGAATTGTGATTTATTTTTAAAATGTAAATATAGCCAAAGTGATCTCAGGCCTGAGCAATTGTCACCTTTTTCCCATAGACGACCTGGGCTTTAGGGGTTTTTGGTTTAAGGAAACAATAAACTGGTGTAGCAAAGTCCATGCAGCCTACCGTAGCCAAGCTAGATAAGGTGTATATGATGACGAAACCACTTAGGGATTAGGATTTTTTTGTAAAACTCTGTCAATTTATCCTCAGCAGATTCACAGGGAAGTTGCAGCTGATCCCCAACTGGAGGCCAAATTTTTCTCTTGCTTATGTTTCACTGATTTTGTTATTGCAATCTGCAGACCAACTTCAATGCCCCAGATGGAAGTGATCCGATTGCCCTGGATTTGACCGGAATGGGAAAGGGTGAGGCTTGGGTTAATGGACAAAGCATCGGTCGCTACTGGCCAGCCTACAATGCACCACAAAGTGGTTGTGTTAGCTATTGCAGTTATAAAGGGTCCTATAGTTCTAGCAAATGTGTAAAGGGGTGCGGCAAACCATCGCAAACACTGTATGGATCTCTCATCAAATTCTTTGTTTAAACTGGGAAAATTAAATTTGAACTAGAGATCTCTTACTGATCACTGAAATTTATGCAGGTACCATGTGCCTAGGGCATGGATCCAACTTGGTGGTAACAAACTAGTCTTGTTTGAGGAGATAGGGGGAGATCCCACTCAGATATCATTCGCCAGACGAGAAGCAGGAAGCTTGTGTGCTCATGTAACTGAGTCTCACCCCCCACCACTTGATTTATGGAATCAAAATGTACTACATAGAAACAGACACGGACCAGTTCTCCAACTGAACTGCCCATCTACCGGTCAGCTCATCTCTACAATCAATTTTGCAAGCTTTGGTACTCCTAGTGGCACATGTGGAAGTTTCAAACATGGCTATTGCAGCAGTGGTGCGGCATTGTCCGTTGTTGAGCAGGTAATCAACATCAATACCTCTAGATGCTAAGTTAAATGTCACCATACTGTATTTCAGAATCAGTTCCTTTCCTTGTTTGTTCTGAAACTAGCTTATGGCTTCATAGATACCATCACATTGTAGTAGCCAATGTTGTTAGCTATGTTTATCATGTAAACAGGTTTGCTTGGGGAAGAGTAGTTGCAGTCTGGAGGTGTCTACTGCCATGTTTGGAGATGACCCATGTGTGGGAGTCACCAAAAGCCTTGTAGTTGAAGCAGCCTGTGCATAGTTAACCATCTTGTTATTGAGCTTAGAATGCACCCAGTGCTTTCATAAACGATTCATGTTGCAGCACCTGCATTAAAAACGCTTGGAAAATAGAATGTGAACAGACAGAAATGTGTAGATGCCGAAGGCAACATTTAAATAAATCAATCATAAGAAAATTTTATTGGTTTTGGGAACATGGAAACCACGCATTATGGAAGTGAACAAATGCTTACATTTGAGTTATATATGGGAAATCATAATATCAGAAGTACAAGGTGCGACTGCGTTCAAAATCATGTGGGGCTTTGTCCGTGGAGGGGTTTCGAATCCTGCCCTCCACGATTTTTCTTCGTATTAGCAAATGTCGAATATTTTTTTTTTATCACTAGTATTCATTCCAACAAAAATATTCGCCTTGGCTAAATTTTCACTGAAAATTGCAATGGTAATACATGATTTAGTACTAAGGGAAAACAGATCACATTAAACCCATTCTCACAAATGTTACTTCCGCAATCAGTCATCAGAAACACAAAAGCCACTACACCATGTTCATTTTTCTTGCAGATCTCTTGGCCCTCAAATTAATCTTGTGTTTGTATCCTCTACCAATAATATTGAGCCGAAGTCACAATTTGAATGATAAAAAGTACTTCCATTAACATCATTATGATCAGTACTTCAAAATTGTTCGCCAAGCATAAAACGAAGCATGAAAAATTTACCCATCACCCTTATTAAGACTATTAAAACTAGCTAGCTAGTTAACACATCCGCCCACGAAAGATCAATCAAACACTCTTCAAGGCGTTTCTCCGCCGTCATTTAACCGTGATCCTGGGAACAGCTTCTGCATTATTGAAAAGATGAAAAACTTACTCAGCTCACCCTGGATTCTAATTGCACCAAAGAACCGACAAAAGACATAACATAGTCCGATAGTAAGTACATTACGTCGAAGTTTTTCTGTGCGCTTTTGGGCCTCTCCGTCGGCTTCGATCCCGTCATGACCAACAAATCGTCCTCAATCTCCTTCTTTGAGAGAGAGATGGTGGGCACACTAAAGGAAACCTCTCGCTTATAGTCTTTAAGACCCCTGGACGTTCTCTTCGTCCCTGGTTCTTGCAAAGGAGTTTGGCTTCTATCATCTTCTCTTTCTTTGACAACGTCTGCATTGACAACCGTCTTGGTTGGCACAGCAGATGGCTTGTTCGTACCACTCCCATCCTTCCCAGAAACTTGTGCAGCCATGGTCTTCGACTTGCAAGTGTTCAGAGCCAAACGGAAATTAAAGCTGTAAACGTTAGACGACCGTAATCACCATAATTATTTATTAATTTACAATTTTTTATCATAACCAAACTACTAGTCGAATTCACAAGGCTCAACTATAATCAAGTTAATTACAACTTACCTTCAATTAAATGGTTCCTTTATAATTTTAAATTTTCATGGTTACATACATAAAAAATAATTAATATTAAATAAATTAAATTTTAATTTAATTAGAATAATTTCTCACTAACAAAATATAAAATAATACAACCATCGATGAAATTAAAAGTAACAAAATTAAGCTTGACGTGCACATGAATTTTACATATAAAATGACAATAAATTTTAGTTAAATTGGTGAAATGGATATTAATGCTACTGTTAATATCTAAATTTGGCTCAATTAAATTAACTTCACAATTGTTGTCACTGTGATTTTCACCATTTAATTTGGATGTTGGTACCCATAATCCATTTCCGCCGAACACTTAATCTATTAAATAATAGTTTTTGGACATACTAACCTATAAAGTGTTCAAGAGTGACCTTAACCCGTTGCCTAATAAGACCATTAGATAGGAATAGTGGATACCTAAACAACTTCATTTCAAAAATCGATCTATCAAAGGGAAGTTACCATTTTTTGAAGTTCATTAATTTGGAAAAAAATGATAAGTTCACCTAAAAATAGTTAATGATAAATAAATCAATAAATAAATATTTATTCTTGTTTATTTAGAAAACTTACATTAAAAATATTTAACAATCACAAATATGATAAAAATCTTATAATATAAGTACCAACAGAACTATGGATTCGTGGAATTGTTACGACGAATTGTGATAAGTGCAAAGAAGAAACTTCAAACATATTTTTCCTAGAAATAAAATTTTAAATTAAGTAATAATGGATTCGTGGAACTGTTACTGGTCCAAAATGGAAATCAAATGTTAATTACATGAGAAAATGAAATTTCTATCGTATAATTACTACTTGCAATGAACTAAATAACTACATTAAATCTTTTCAATGTTGGATGCCCCTTGGTGCACTATTTTAAACCGAATCAATTTAATATGTATTAAATTATGTGTATTCATTACAATTAAACCTTCCTACTCAAACTCACTTATAAACGAACCATAAAAACATCTAGGATTCCTTCGCTTTTAGTTTATGGTCATAATTACTCTCTTCGATACATTACTATGCTTCAACAATAAATCAAATACACAAAAAATATTAAAAAAATAAAGCACAACTCCAGTGGAGAAGAAAATTTCAAGTAATATCAATTAACAAATCATTGACCTAAAATCTATTTTATCTCTAGCATATATGAAATAACTCCATAAAAGATATAAAAACTAAAACTACAACCAAAATATTTAAAAGATTTACCATAATATTAGAATAAGAACGGAGAGAATAAGAGAAAAAATGCCCTTATGATATGATCTTAAATAGTGTAAAACTTCCTCATCATCTAATTTATTGAATAGCCAATGATCTCTCACCTGTTAATTTTATCTTGATACACCTACAATTTAGGAAAGAGTCGCCAAAAGATTAGACGAATCGATTTATGGATGTTCCTCCACTACAACGTTGAGGGAAGCTATATATATATATATAAGTCAGAAGCTTAAACATTTTTTCTCGTCATTCAAGAATGTGTATATCTATGTACATGGATCTTCTCAATGCATATATTTCTATGTATCATAGCTTGAGAAGTTCACGAGTCATTTAAGGACCTTATGGCCAGAAGTATTCATCTAATATAATATTTAAATTAACTAAACCTAAATCAAAACTCAAAAATAATGAAAATATGATAAAAATAATGAAAACTTTAAAAATTTGACATGATTAAGTACTTAAGTTTAGGTAAAATGTAAACAAATTATAGAATTATCATGTTATACAGGTGACAGTATTATGGGGGAAAGAAGCTAGATCAAAAAAGAGAGAAATCCTGAGAAAGGGGAATGATAGAAGCTCATACATCACTTTCCGAGAAGGGTATTTTCGAAAAAAACATGGAGAGCTCATACCTAATAGCTAAGGCAATCTGCAACAAAAGCTCAAGAGCTCAGAATTCGAAGTTCACACATGAGGGCCTATTAATTAATAATTAATAATGTATATTAAAGCAACATCATCAATATTGTGAAATATTATTTGAATAGGTTATAATGGCATCAGAGTATTACTAATACCAACAAAAAAATTTTATGCCTAATATAATATTGAGCATTATTAATACCACAAATGCAAATTTTATGTAATCCTCCCAACTAAACTGTGTTCATTAGACCAGTATCAAACTCACCTTTCTGACTCCATCTAAACCTCTCTCTTGACTTCAAATTTAGGTCTAGCCTATGACTAGTAATTTAAAGCATAATTTTAATTAACATTTTATCTTATCAGTCAATCCAACCTGACATATATAACATACTCTTTTCAGATCACGCTTAGTTTAGGCTTTTATATTATTTTATACATGCCCGCTTTTTTCATTTTATATTTTCCCAAAACCTAATCTTTTTGTTGAAAGCCACAGTATCTTGACCATTAGTTAATTAAATATTGATCTATTATATATCTAGTATTTAAAATGTTTATTTAGAATTTTAAAATTCTGTTATACCCGGTTTGATGTGGTTGAACTAAATGATCAACTGTAAATTGGGTATGATAATCAATACAGAATTAAAAATTTTGATTTGAATTACAGATCCACCCCCAATGTAAAGAAATACTTAAAAATAATAGCCATTACATGTCAGTTGAAAATGTCCATACAAATCCTATGCAGAATTCTAGTTTAAGGATGGTTCCCACATTAATTTTCCCAACGTTGACTCCCAATTTCTCTAATTTAATTGGAAAAAAAACCTCAATAAAGATAAAAGAATATTTTATTAATAAAGATAAAAAATAAAAATATTTTACAATCATATTCATTAAAAAATATTTTCTAATGAATGGTCATTGAGTTTTTTAAATAACTTTAAAAGAACAATATATTTTAGACATGATTAAATAAAAATTATTTTATTACACAAATACACAAAAAAATCATTTTAAAACATCAATTAGACAAATATCATAAATTTAAAAAAGAAAACAAAAAAGAAAGAAAATCATAAAAAATAGTTGAAGAATTTAAAAAAAAAATTATTGAAAGATTGGATTACATAGATGGTAAGAAAATGCATCTGGAAAAAATGATAAGGAAATAACGTAGATAATTCAAAAAATAATTTAATAACACTAATACACAAAAATGAATAGTAACAGTTTTTAATACTTTAGAAATTAGATAAAACAAACCTCATAAATTTAGTAAGGAAATTAGATAAATTTTTTTTAATAATTTTTAACTTGGAATAAAAAAATAATTAAATATAATATTGAAGAAGTTTTTTTTATAAAAATAAGGGATTATTGAAAAAATGGTTTGCAAAGATGATAAGAAAAAACATTACTTAAATTGATTTAAAAAATCCTATTAAGAAGAAACTGCATGAAACAAATACAATGAATTTTTTTTATTAAAATGTTGGATGGAAAATCAGATGAACTGATCTAAACAACAAATTACCATGTTTCTCTTTTTTCCAATGAGCTGTAAATGATAAACTGGGATGACCGTCTTTAGAAGAAAAAAAGATGAAAAAATATGTAACCCTCTATATAACCTTCTGAAAAAATTACGAACTAAGGTGTAGAGCCTTTTATTAATCGGTATATCTCGTTGGAATACAATTTTTAAAAGATGGTACCTTTCTATAAAGAGACGCATATAATAGGAGCACTTCTTACCAAATAGTTGTATCCGTTCAGAAATAATGAGACACATCTCATAAAATTACCCCTTTTTAAATAGTTATTTGCATAGCTTAAATGAAAGTACCTTTATACTTTTGGAGAAAAGAATTCGTTCCCCAATTATAATTAGGTATTAATTAAATTTGCATAGCCTTGATATGTACCCAATTTCTAGTTGTGAAGGAATAAAGAAAAGTAAAAGGCTTGGGTTAATTTGCAATACTGAGCAAAATGCCCTTAATGTTGGAGCATATTCATGGCTTATACTAATTACCTAATCACTAGTAATAAAATCGACAACCATTAACAGTTCCACTCTCATTACCCGACCTGCTGACTTTTGTTCGCCACCATTGTTCTATGATGAACATTAGAACTAGTAAATACCAGGCATTATTTGACTCCCCATGCATAAAAGTAAATACCATTGACATATATACTTTAAGAAAAAAAAATGATCCATTTAGATCAAAACAAAATCAATGCTTTCTCGAAAAACATAGAAAATGGCTTACTTTTGAGCATCCTCAGAATTACAGAACCGAATCATTCTAAAACACTTGTTTTTACAAAATATTTTTCTAGTGTTCACAAAAAAGAATCACAGTATCACTACTTCTATCAAAGCCGGGTTACTTTCACAACCATAGCACTAGGAAAACCTCCTGCACAATCAAAGATGAAAAATATATTAATTACTTCACCAATTAACACTATTAATTAGCTTTCTAAATACACAAATTTCTTTTACTACTATATATTTGCTTGGCATGTACTACTTACGTCTAAATTCTTCTCTATCATTCTTGATCTCTTCTTCTCCGGCCGGCGAGGTGGCTTCGATCCTCTAATGGCCATGAAATTGTCTTCAATCTCTTTTACTGTAAGACACAATGAAAACTTATTATTAGAAACCTCGGCCTTCTTCTTGGAGTGCCGATCAGCCCTGACTTCCCTCCATAATATCCCCTCTTCCGGCCACACTAGCCTCGATCCTCTCATGGCCATGAGATCATCTTCAATCTTGGTTTCCGAGAGAGACATGAACTTCTTAGCATCAACAACCTCCTCCTCCTCCTGGTTGTGACTAATAAATCTGGTTCTCTTAGGAGCAGACAAGGTGTAAACTCCATGCATGTACTCTCTGAGATCCAAAGGCCCGATACCATGGTCGACGTCTCCCTTCCCTGCTAGCTAGCCCAGAAGTTCCATCACCCCGGTCATTTTTTGCATTTTTGGTGTATCCGTTGACGCCGGAGACGGCAAACAGCGGCTGGTGGAAGCTACGGGGAAGATCGTCGGAAAAGATGAGGACGGCGGAATAGGCATGAATTGAAGTTGGAAGTCAGCTGGCGTACATGCATTATTTAGTTGAAGTCGCATCGATCTTATCGACGAGTAGACGAGAGAATTAGTGTTTAGGTTGGAGTTAATTTGACTGGCTTAATTTGTGTTTGCCTACCGTCTATGTTTTTATATTAAGAACTATAATATCATAATGTGTCTTAGTATTAATATAATAAAAAAATTTTATATTGAAATTGTATATATGATCTTCTCTAACGAAAATTTTTTAGGAGGTGCACATCAATGACAAATAAGAATATTAAATTTAATTAACATCCTCAATTTAAATTATTATATTAAATAATAAACTTATAAGGCTGGACACAGTCAATTCATCGCTCTGCCCACCTAGATTAAGTGAGCTCATCACTTAGGCTACTCTCATTTTCAAAGAAAATCACTTAATCTCCGTCAAAGCTTACACCTTTAGACAATTATTGTTTAACACACCTGTGATCAATTAATATATTATGTAAAAATAATTTTAATTTATATTAAATTAATTAAAATTAAATAAAAATATAAAATAAAGTGGATCATAATTAAATAAAATAAACTATTTTTTTAGTTAATTTTCCAACATGGTCTTTTTTTATCCCGTAAATGAGATGTTAAATATTTTTATTAATTTTTTCATATGATTTTAAAATTAGACTTATCATATGAAGTTAAATAAAACAATATAGTTTATTATTTGTGTCGATTATTATTTAATTATTATGTTTTTTGTTCTATTTTTATTAATCTTTAATCAAACTTAAAAATAATTATTTTTACTCTCTTATGTAAAATTCATACACCATTGATTATTAGATTGCAAGTTTGTTACACCATTTCTTAACGTTGATTGTCTAACTATAAAAATTTTAACATGGCTAATTAAGTGATTATTTTAAAGAGCTGACTTCGTGGAAATTGATAAGCTTAAGTCATTTCTCTACTAATACACCAGGTCCTACTAGGTGGATATATTATGAATAAGGCTAATTTGCATTTGTTGGACTAATTTGAAAGATTTTACAATCCTTCCACTTCTAAAAAATTTGTTCTTCAAAATTATTTTTTTTAGGTTATAAATTTAGCTTATATCCAATATAATGCAACTCACTATCCAATATGGAACCAATTTAGCTCTAATACCATATGTAATAACCTAATCTCATTGTGATAGGTCTAAACCCTTCAATAATTGATTCAAGTTTAAAATGTATAGACCATCTCACTAATGTAGAGGATCTTATCCCCCAAGAGGTATTAGATGAAATACTAATTTAAAGAATATCACACTATGTAAGAAGTTTACTAAGTCTAAGGAGGTTAAGTGATAAATCGACTTTGTTGAGTGGGAAGTGATATTTGATCTCATTTTTTAGTTATATTAGTAAGGACCATGCAATGTGAGGGGCTTATAAAGTTTTACAATTTTTTTACTAAAAATTATTTGATATTAATTAATTAATACAATAATTGATCATAGTAAAAATTTTAATATTTTTTAATAAGAATGGATAAAATTATAAAAATAGCAGAGATCTTGAGATGATGATATGATAAGTTCAACGAACTTTTTTTATAGATTAAATTAAAGAAGTGTGTGGACACTTATTTATCTTTGTTTGAAAATGAGAAAAATCATCTTTAACTTCGTTTCTATCCTTTCATTAAAAGCTTGGTAGGTTAAAAAAAAAGGTTGCTACGAAAGGAAGAATGATTCTCTCTTTCACACAATTTATTTTGAACCGTATACATCTAAAGATGCGTGTGAAATTCTAGATTTAATTTGTTCGCTTAATGATGGTGCTAGTGTTATTTATTTGTTTATAGATCTCGATCCCAGTGGATGATTATAATCTTGGTTGCAGCTATTTATGATAATATGCAAATATTAATTATGGAATTTAAAATTAACTAATATTCTAATAATAAAATTAAAAGGGTAAAAATTTAAGGACGTGTGACAATTTTTTTAACAACAATATTCTGTTAACTTCCGCAGTGAAAAGAATTATGAAAGCTTTGATAAGTAAACACTCCTTTCATATAATAGAGAATTATCAATATTACTCTAATACAAATATACAATGGTAGAAAAACACACGTTAACCACCGCGGGCCTTCCCTGGTGGCAGTGGAAAATTGGACAATTTTCATTGTCAATCAATTGAAAAATGCCCCATATCCCATGACAAATGTTTGTTTTCGTAGGATTTTGTTGAAGGCACATCTCAAAACTAGTAAATATCTCCACTACAAATATTCCTAGATAAATAAAGAACAATAAATTAATTAATAGCCACATGCATAAGAGTAGATACCATTGACGGCATAATTTAAGTAAAAAAAGATCCATTTATTTAGATGATAATAATAATCAATTCTTTCTCATCAACAAGCGTAGAAAATTAGCCACATTTGAGCATACATACTCAGAATTACAGAACCAAAGTCATCCTACACTACTTGCAACAAAATTACACAAATAAGAATCACACATGAGTACTACTTTCTACTTCTATCAAAGCCAAATTATTTCCACAACCATAGCCCCGGGAAAACCTCCTGCACAATCAAAGATGAAAATATATTAATTTCTTCACCAATTAACACTATTAATTAGCTTTCTAAATACTTACTATATATGTCTATATATATATATATATATATATATATATGCTTGGCATGTACTACTTACGTCTAACTTCTTCTGTATCTTTCTTGATCTCTTCTTCTCCGGCCAGCAAGGTGGTTTCGATCCTCTAATGGCCATGAAATCGTCTTCAATCTCTTTTCTTGTAAGACACAACGAAAACTTCTTATTAGAAACTTCGGCTTTCTTGCAGTGCGGAGAAGGCTTTGCTTCCCCCCTTAATATCCTCACTTCCGGCCGTACTAGCTTCGATCCTCTCATGGCCATGAGATCACCTTCAATCTGGGTCTTCGATAGAGACATGGACATCTTAGTATCAACAACCTCCTCCTCTTTGTTGTGGTCGACAAATCTGATTCTCTTAGGAGGTGACTCGGTGGAAACTCTATGCATGCTACTGAGATCTAAAAACCCGGTTTCACAATCATCCCCTTTCTCTGCTAGCGAGCCCAGATGTTCCATCACCCTGGTTTTGATTGTCTGCAATGCTGTTTCATGGTCCTTGATCAACAACGGGGAGGAGAGACGGTGCATGGGTGCTAGTCGAGGCAGGAGCACGGCCTCTACTCTATTACGCTGGCAGCCCCACCGACGGTCGGAGAGGTCGAAGTTGTGGATGGGTTGCATACCAATTGACGGAGGAGACAACAAGCATCGGCAGGTGGAAGCGCAAGAGAGACCAATTGACGGAGGAGACAACAAGATTTTGGAGAGGGACATGGAGAGCTCAGCATCAACAGCCCCATGATAATTATTACTCCCTACTTTCGTCGGAGGTGTTTCGGTTGGAGTTCTGAGATCGCCTCTTCTCTGGAGCAGGCCCATCACGTTGCTCTTGATGATCTGCACCGTTGCATGGTCCTGGACGAACGAGGGGGAGAAGGGGTGCCCGGCAAGTAGTCGTGAGTGCTGCAGTATGGCCTCTACCCGGTTGCGCCGGACGCCCCATTGCCGGTCGGAGAGGTCGAAATCATGGAGGGGTGTCATGTTGGGTGGCGGAGACGGCGGAGACATTGTTGGAGATGGCGGAGGGTGTGAGCACCGGCCTGAGATGGAAGAAGCAAACTTTCATTAACAAACTTTCGTATCATGAACCAAACTTTCATTAACAATTCCCCGCTTAAAAAATCCCAAAACCTGAAGCTTTCACATCGCTAAAGCTTATCATAAGAAGCGGCCTAACTTCGATACCTGCATGCATGCAGTATTAAAAACTGATTTGAAAAAAGATTAAAGTTGCAGAATTCTATAGACTTCATTAGAATTAAAAACTATTTTTCCCATTATTTAATTACTTTCCCCAAGACCAAAAAAAAAACGCAAAAAAGATATGGTTAACGAAGTATAATTCAGAAATCAACCAGTCTCTTAAATTGAAGATTGCAGGTAGAGAGAAGTGGTAAGGTCATTGATCTGGACTAAGAAATAATGAAATCATTTCAAATTAAGTGAAAGTTCTTTTATATCCTTGAAAAATAATTTAAAAAGAATTTGCTAAGAATAAAAGCTTTGACGAAGTTTTGGTACCTGCACCAAAGCGAGGAGAGGTCGGCAGAGAAAATCACGACGGACGTTTGTAGAGTGAACGAAGACGAAGAGTGCCTAATATTCGAGAGAGAAACATGGAAAAGGTTATATACTGGGAAAAACTTAAATGCATATATAGTTTTATATAAGCATATCCTTCTCAACCAACTACTTTGTTGAGTTTTTTAACATAGTCTTTTAATATATTTAGTTGTTATTAATTTTTTTTTAATTGAATGGTTATGGGTTACCATATTGCTGATGCGCGAACATGTCAAACTATAAATTTAGTGATACACAGAAACTCAAATACACATATATCATGACCACTTAAATAAACTAAAAATTTATTAACAACTTAATATTAAAAAATATGCCTTTCAAAGTATAATTAATGTAAGGGTATATAGACATGCAACCAACCTTAATAACAAATTCCGACAAGTTTGGGACTAATGACCATGTTAAAAGACTCAAGTTATTATTTCACCCCCTATGAAAATAATATGTTACGTGAAAACGAAAAAAATAAATAAAGAAATGTTATAATAAATTCATCATAAATAAATACACGTTCTATAATAACGAGATACAAAAAGATAATAAATAAAATTTACATACTATATAATAATAAAATACAAAAAGAAAATAAATAAAACTTATGATAAATAATTTAAAAATATTATTAAATTATATTAATTTAATAATATTTAAGATTCGATTCTAGATAAAATAACCGAGTTATTTTCAAGTTTTTATAATATATTAATTAGAAGAAAAGAATTATGAAATATATCCATGAAAAAGAAAAAAATAGACTGCATAAATATACCTATACACACGATCTATTAATTTTTTTAAAATATATTAACCTTTTGTACTGAAATTTTGGTGGCAGATTTCGAGGACAGAAGGGTGTTTTCCCATAAAAAAAATGGTTCTCGTCGTCCCTGGTTCTTGCAACGGAGTTTGGCTTCCAATATCATCTTCTCTTTCTTTGACAACGTCTGCATTGACAGCCGTCCTGGTTGCCAAAGCGGACGGCTTGTTCGTACCACTCCCATCCTTCCCAGAAACTTGTCCAGCCATGGCCTTCGACTGAAGGTATTCAGAGCCAAACGGACATCACATAAATAAAGATCCAAAGCTGCAAGTTATAGAGATAACAACCTTTGGGTTTGGAATGATCTCCATTTTAAGAGCATCCGCCTCAACTAACTTCTTAATTACCTTCAAATTAACCCACCTGTACAAAAAAAACAGTTTGTCAATAACCGTGTAAATTTTGGCAGACGACACCGATGATATCTGATGGGTTACAAATTGTTTGTGTTGAAAATTTTAAACTTCTCAATTGACTTGAACTCATTGACCTGCACAGATCAGGATTATCACTTCCCCCTCAGGGTTGGCATATACAGTAAGAACTTTTCACTAGAAAGGATGTAGAAGACTATAATGTTGAACCAACTTACATGTGCAGCAGGAACCTGGGCAATTTCCAGAAGCTGCATTCATCAACAAACACAAGTCAGTACAAGTCACACCAGTACTCAGGTTTCTTCAAATTCCAGCTATCTTGCACAATCCTGTTATCCTTATATTATTTTCTTCGACACAATGAATGCTTCTTTTTTGTAAAACAATTTCAGATACATATATGACAAAATTTTCAAAAATATTTGAAATCATTGAACTTGGGATGTTAAGAATTAAATAAAACGACCACTACCGCATTCTTTTTGTACATTTGACCAATTCTCAAAGCTAGATAATTCTGTCAGAATTAGTTTAACAAGAAAGAAGTTATTGAGAAATAATCGATTTTTTAGTATTTATATATCAAGAACAAATGGAAGAAACAAAAAAAAACTGCGATCAGCCAAGGTCTTTGGTGTAACCTGTGGAGAAAATCGGACTGTTTCACAAGCTGAATTCATTTCAACTAGACAATTATGGGAAGAACGTAAAATTTACCTCCATGCAGTATTCATTTTGATGCCTGATCAAGTGATTTAAAATTTCTGTTTCACACTGTTAAGGCGAAATCATGAAGACATGCTTTAGAATTAACGATCAGTCAGCACATGATTACCGTAAAGAATGTTCAAGACGGATCAGTCAGCACATAATATTTACAACATACTTGCGACAAAAAGGCATCGAGCTTTCCACTATTCAACAACGAAGGGAAAACATCTCCATGGCCAGGTGGATACCTTCATGGTCATACCATTCAACAAGAATATAAAAAACAGATAGCAAACATCTTTAGTGTTGCGCTAATGCCCCACCAAGAAGGTAACAGTAAATACTCAAAATTCAAGAAAATTTTTTTACTTTTAAGTCATTTGTAAATGAAATATCCTGTCTTCAATCAGACTTATGTGTCTGATGTTTGCCTTCAGAAAGAGGCCTTAGTTCATCATAACAAGGAGAAAATAATAACATACCATCCATCTTTTCCTGTCCGACCCTTGCATGGCAGTGGCACAAAGTCTTCAACAACCAAACGAGGATATTGACTCTGAGAATTAGTTAAGTAGGAGTCAAGAGTACAACATCAAGAAATGAAGGGAGAAACCATTAGCCAATTGACATGATTCAAACTGTGTACCTGATTAAAAGTATGAATCTCAACATTGGAGTTGGTGTATTTCTCCACGATCTATGTGCACAGGTTAGAAAATTGTCAGTATCAAAAAATCTTTTATTCTTTCATCAAAGTCATATATTTTATGCCAAAGAGCAATCACCTTCACTGTGTCGTCATGAGTATTCAAGGAGTTTATCAAAACCAGTGGGACTTTGCATCCGTAGTTATTATTCAGAGACTGTGTAATGAAATAAAAGTCTCACGTCTGTTGAAAAAAATGAACATTCAGCTTGAAGGAAAATGGAGTAAGGTGTGCTTTAAAGTATTGCCTCGATTTGGATGACGATTAAATCAAGAAATGTTTGCCCATTTCGGACTTCACACAGATCTGTAGCATGCAAGATTGAATGTGAGATAAGTCGATGAATTGCGTTCTTTCTGCAACAGAATATAATTATAAATTTACATTTTTGCACCATAAGTAATTGAAATGAATAGATTTGTCCACATTGAACTCTAAGACTCTGCTATGGAAAACACAATATATTATAACAAGGACTAAATCAACAACATCATCATCAACTACATCTTATCTAAGCTAGGCTGAGCAGGCAACATGGCTTTTGCATTGCCGACAGATTACTTTTAAATCTAATCGATTGCACATAACCATGCAGAATCATGTCAGATGTCATTTATATTGCAGCTCTCAAAGAAGAGGATAATGAGACGAAGCATCATCCTCATCCTCATCATATACTTTAATAAATTATTGATAGGCATCATGAGATGTTTGTTGATTAAAAATTATTAACATACTCATCTCCAATTACAAAGCCCGAAATAAAAAAAAATGCAATTCCTTATACACGAAGTTGACAGAATTACATTCATACATAAATAACAACAGAAGTGAAAGGAGTACTTTGGACCAGTGCATCCCATTGTGGTTCCAAGACCTCCATTCAACTTCATTACGACAAGCTTATCAAGAAGCTTCTTTATTTCAAACCAATCTGCGTGTTTTTTTAAATTGAAGCTCAAGATGATGAACACATGCACAAGCACGCATCATAACAGAAGATTAAAACAATACCTTCCGGAGGTGTCTCTAAGGTCTCGTAAGGAACAACAACTTCATCCGTGAGAGCTTTGATCTTCCTCCATTCAATCTCTTGTGCCTCTCCCGAAGGATTAGAAATCTGCCAAAAATTACTCAACCAACAGGCCCCATGCACTGACATGTCTCCGGCGGTGCATCGTCTGCAACAGAATGAAGCGGACGATGAGATATGTAATAACCCGATATAATTCAATATGAAACCAACTCACTACCCAATATGGATATAAATTTAGCTCATATCCGATGTAATTCAACTCACTATCTAGTATGGAATCAAGTTAGCTCTAATACCATATGTAATAACCCGATCTAAGTATGATAGGTCTAAACTCTTCACTAATTGATTCAAGTTTAAAATGCATAGACTTTCCAACTAATGTAGAGGCTCTTATCCTCCAAGAGCACACTATGTAAGGAGTTTACTTAGTCTGAGGAGGTTAAGTGACAAATCGACTTTGTTGAGCAAGAAGTGATATTTTATCTTGTTTTTAGTTTTACTAGTAAGTGTTGAAATATAAACTTGTTTTAAACTCAAGTTTATATAAAACTTAATTCAAAACAAAGAAGCCTAATTCAAAGAATCTTCTAATATTTTACACATGGTCAATTACAAGTCAATGGTTGGTGAGATTGTTGAAAGTTTGTGGTCGATGTTAGGTATGTGTTTGTTAGATGTGTTTTGTGATCAATGTTAGGCATGTGTTAGGTGTGTTTTGTGGCTTGTATTAATCTTGAGTTAGTATAAATACTCCTCATTGTGTGTTGAAAACAAGGAAGAATAAGAGAGAAAGCAAGAAGCAAAGTTTCTACAATGAAAGAATTCAGAATTTAGTGTAGAGAGGTTATTTGGAGAAGAAAAGGAGAGTTTGTGTTTTTGTATTTGATAAGATTATTTTCTTATCAACAAAGTTATTGTTTTGTATTTGATAAGAGTATTTTCTTGTCAACAGTAAGGACCATGCAATGTGAGGGGTTTATAAAGTTTATACAATATTTTTACTAAAAATTATTTTATATTAATTAATTAATACCATAATTGATTATGTTAATTAATATTTTTAATAAGAATGGATAAAACTATAAAAATAGTAGCGATCTTGAGATGTTGATTTGATAAGTTCAATGAATTTTTTTATAGGTTAACTTAAAGAAGTGTCTGGACACTTCCTACTCTTTGTTTGAAAATGAGAAAAATCAACTTTAACTTTGTTTCTGTCCTTTTAGTAAAAGCTTGTTAGGTGAAAAAAAAAGCTTGCTACTAAAGGGAGGAATGATTCTCTCTTCCACATAATTTATTCTGAGCCGTATTCATCTAAAGATGCATGTGAAATTCCCGATTGAATTGTTGGCTTGATGATGGTGCTAGGGATCTTTGTTTGTTTATAGATCGCTATCAGAGTGGATGAGTATAATCTTGGTTATAGCTATTTATGATACTATGCTAATATTAATTATAAGTAATTAAATATTAATTAATATTCTAATAATAAAATAAAAGGGTAAATTAATAATAATATTTAAGGACTTGTGACAATTTTTTTAACAACAATATTCTGTTAACTTTTGCAGTAAAAAGAATTATGGAAGCTTCGATAAGAAGTAAACAATCCTTTCATATAGTAGAGAATTATCAATATTACTCTAATACAAATATACAGTGGTAGAAAAATGCACGTTAACCAATGCGGGCCTTCCCCGGTGGCGGTGGAAAATTGAACAATTTTCACCGGCAATCAATTAAAAAATGCCCCATATCCCATGAAAAATATTTGTTTTCGTAGGATTTTGTTGAGGGCACATCCCAAAAATAGGGGTGTAAATGAGCCAAGCCTGCGTGTGAACTTATTGCATTCGACTCGTCTCAGCTCGGCTCGCGTTCGTTAATTTTGTGCTCGAAAAAAATACTTGACTCGAAATAGATAACCTTGTTGAGCAGCAAACAAGTTTGAGTTAAGGAGTGTTCGCCTCGGCTTGGCTCGAAACTTGAACTCGATATGTCTAAACTCGAAAAAATATACGGCTAAACTCAGCTCGTAAATATTATTGAGGTCACATTGAACTTATATAGTGTTGGAAAGAAAATTTTGATCATATATAAGTCGAGTATAAACCAAGCATAAACATTCGCTTAGCTTGAGCTCAACTTGAGCTCGGCTAGAAAATACAGCGAGCCAAATACGAGCCAAATTCAAACACAATAAATTTTGGATTAGCTCGGCTTAGCTCGTTTAAATTAAAGCTCATCTCAGCTCGTTTACATTAAAGCTCAGCTCGGCTCGTTTTATATCAAGCCAAACTCAAGTCTACTCGGCTCGGCTCGGCTCGTTTACACCCCTACCCAAAACTAGTAAATATCTCCGCTACAAATATTCCTACATTAAAGCTCAAATCGGCTCGTTTACATTAAAGTTCAGCTCGACTCGTTTTATACCAAGTGCTGTTCGGCTCGGCTCGGCTCATTTACACCCCTACCCAAAACTAGTAAATATCTCCACTACAAATATTCCTAGATAAATAAAGAACAACAAATTAATTAATAGCCCCACGCATAAGAGTAGATAGCATTGACGGCATAATTTAAGAAAAAAAAGATCCATTTATTTAGATTATAATAATAATCAATTCGTTCTCATCAACAAGTGTAGAAAATTAGCCACATTTGAGCATACATACTCAGAATTACAGAACCAAAGTCATCCTACACTACTTGCAACCAAATTACACAAATAAGAATCACACATGAGTACTACTTACTACTTCTATCAAAGCCAAATTATTTCCACAACCATAGCCCCGGGAAAACCTCCTGCACAATCAAAGATGAAAAATATATTAATTACTTCACCAATTAACACTATTAATTAGCTTTCTAAATACTTACTACTATACATATATGCTTCACATGTACTACTTACGTCTAACTTCTTCTGTATCTTTCTTGATCTCTTCTTCTCCGGTGGGCGATGTGGCTTCGATCCTCTAATGGCCATGAAATCGTCTTCAATCTCTTTTATTGTAAGACACAATGAAAACTTATTATTAGAAACTTCGGCCTTCTTCTTGCAGTGCCGAACAGGCCTGGCTTTCCTCCTTAAAATCCCCACTTCCGGCCGAACTAGCTTCGATCCTCTCATGGCCATGGGATCACCTTCTATCTGGGTTTTCGAGAGAGACATGGACATCTTAGTATCAACAACCTCCTCCTCCTCTTTGTTGTGACCGACAAATCTGGTTCTCTTAGGAGGAGACTCGGTGGAAAATCCGTGCATGCTACTGAGATCCAAAAGCCCGGTATCACGATCATCCCCTTTCTCTGCTAGAGAGCCCAGATGTTCTATCACTCTGGTTTTGATTGTCTGCAATGTTGTTTCATGGTCCTTGATCAACAACGGTGAGGAGAGCCGGTGCATGGGTGCTAGCCGAGGCAGGAGCACGGCCTCTACTTTATCACGCCAGCAGCCCCACCGACGGTCGGAGAGATCGAGGTTGTGGAGGGGTTGCGTACCCATTGACGGAGGAGACAACAAGCAGCGGCCGGTGGAAGCGCCAGGGAAGATCGTCGGAATTGACATCATTGGTTGAAGAAGGAAGTGCATGCTAGTATAAGATTTATTTTATCAACCACCATATACAAACGTACTTTCTTAATTCACTAAAACTTTCACGTCTTTTTTATTATTATTATTTTATAATTTTATCCTTTTTATTATGAAAGTCTACATAAAGGCCGAATATCTTTTATTATTTTAATTTTTCCCTTTCCAAATCCTAGCTAGTAGAAAGATGCAAATAATTCTTAATTATAACTTGTTAGTGCTAAATAAAAGAAAGAGGCTTTTGACTCAAATTGGATAATACACGCTACGTATGGAGACTTAAAAATTACGAGAAAGAATTTAAAACCCTTAATTGAGCATATAAATAAATAAATAAATAATTTTTAGAGTTTAAGTGTAATTGTATATTAATTAGAAGAAAAATCATGAAGTATATACATGAAAAATAAAAATAAAAAGACTTCATAAATAGGAGGTTAAAACACCAATACATGACATATTAAATTTTCTAAAATATACTAACCTTTTGAACAAAAATTTTGGTGGCAGATTTTGGTGATAGAAGGGTGTTTTCCCATTAGTGGTCTCTATTAGCTGAATATAATATTTCACCAATTTAATTACACATACCCAAATATTAGCTGAATATAATAAAATGCAAGAAGAAAGTAATTTTCTAAATACCTAAATTCATTTAAGAAAATATTTTTTCTTTATACTAAATGAAAAAATCAACCATTCTCTATGGCGTCTCTACGTCAATTTTTACAATGGGAAAAAAATTCTAGATTTTTATTTAAATTTTTAAACAGAATATATAAGTGTTAATTTTCAAACTATTAGTGAAGATAGTCAAGAAATATATAAAAAAGTTATTCTTTTGTGTTTCTTTGTAAGAAAAATATGCTTAGGTTTTAGGGTTTAAGACTTACGTGGAAGTAATAATTTTCTTGTTGCTTTGTTTTTTCCCCCTCTTTGTAGCAGATGTAACAGGTAGCTTGGATCCTGTTATGGCGACGTAATCCTCTTCAATCTCTCTTTTGGTGAGAGACAAGGAGATCTTATTACCCTTAAAAACCTCACCCTCCCTCATCTTGTGACGATCAAAGTACTTGGCTTTCCTACTCGGCCGTGCTACCTTCGATCCTCTAGTCATGTCCATGAGATCATCTTCAATCTGGGTTTTGGAGAGGGAAATGGAGAGCTTAGCATCAACACCCCCATGCAAATTATTATTCCCTGCTTTAGGAGGAGGTGTTTTGGTTGGAGTCCCGAGATCGCCTCTTCTCTGGAGCAGACGACCCATCACGTTGTTCTTGGTGATCAGCACAGTTGCATCGTCCTGGACGAACGAGGTGGAGAAGGGGTGCCCGGCAAGTAGTCGTGAGTGCTGCAGTATGGCCTCTACCCGGTTGTGCCGGACGCCCCATTGCTGGTCGGAGAGGTCGAAGTCATGGAGGGGTTGCATGTTGGGTGGCGGAGACGGCGGAGACATTGTTGGAGATGGCGGAGGGTGTGAGCACCGGCCTGAGATGGAAGAAGCAAACCTTCATTAACAATTCACTGTAGCGGGTCCTAAGATTTATAACATTTAAGAATCCTCTTAAATGATTATGTTTGTGTTAATTTATTAAAAGTCGAAATAATATAATGCGTGATGATTTAAACTTTCGTATCATGAACCAAACTTTCATTAACAATTCCCCGCTTCAAAAATCCCAAAACCTGAAGCTTTCACATCGCTAAAGCTGATCATGAGAAGCGGCCTAACTTCGATACCTGCATGCATGCAGTATTAAAAACTGATTTGAAAAAAGATTAAAGTTGCAGAATCCCATAGACTTCATTAGAATTAAATACTATTTTTCTCATTATTTAATTACTTTCCCCAAGAACAAAAAAAACGCAAAAAAATATGGTTAACGAAGTATAATACAGAAATCAATCAGTCTCTTAAATTGAAGATTGCAGGTAGAGAGAAGAGGTAAGGTCATTGATCTGGACTAAGAAATAATGAAATCATTTCAAATTAAGTTAAAGTTCTTATTTATCCTTGAAAAAGAATTTAAAAAGAATTTGCTAAGAATAAAAAACTTTGAAGAAGTTCATCGAGGAGAGATTTTAATAAACATGGTACCTGCACCAAAGCGAGGAGAGGTAGGCAGAGAAAATCACGATGGACGTTTGTAGAATGAACGAGTAGAAGTGCCTAATATTCGAGAGAGAAACATGGAAAAGGTTATATATAGGGAAAAACTTAAGTGCATATATAGTTTTATAAGGAAACCAACCACTTTGTAGAGTTTTTCAACATAGTCGTTCATTGTAAACTTTGTCGAAATTTGTCATTGAAATTGATCGTACGTGGACATGCTCCTATATTAAATATACTTTGTAAGACATTTTCTTATATTTAATTGTTATTAGATTTTTTTTTATTGAGTGATTATGGGTTACCGCGTTAGGACACGTTATGGGCAGTTTTGGGTGGGTTGATAGCTATAGAGTATATCATTTGGATGTTGTGTTATTTTAGGGAAATTTTTTCGAATTTTCTAGATTTGTTTAGAATTATTTCGATTTAGATATTATTCTTGACTCGGGTTGGAGACGAGTCAAGTAATATTTACAAGTATGCCACCCAACTAGTTTTTCTCACCCCGACGCTTCCTCCCTTTTTCTAAAAAACCCTAGCCGTCCTCCCCATTTTGGCGGCCACTGCTGGGCCGTCGCCGTCGCAATCTAGTGGCAGCCTCGGCATCCTCGACTCCCCAGCTACCTTCCCCAACCAGAGCGCTGCGGATCGCCACCCGGGTCAGCCGGATCTAGCCACCCACTGCGGCCGCCCCAGTTTCGACATTTTACGGTGAGACACCGCCTCCATCGACCACATCGACGCCACAGATGCGTCGGGCTTGCCAAGTTGGTCCCGATGATACCCAATATGACCTATAGATGGGATAGTCATAATGATGAGATTGTTTAGACAGAGCAATAGTACATTTATGGACCCACGACTAGCATACACATATTAGATGATTAGTAGATGCGCACACACGTAGTTTAGCCCATTTAGCTATTGGCCAGCCAGCAAGAGGAATTAGCCTTGTATTAGAGTATGGGGATCGATGAGGGTTTAGCGAGGGAGTGTCTTCTAAGTAGATAGTGATTCCCTTATGCTTCGCCAACATGATTAGGTTTGTACCTTGAGACATAGGATTGAGCCTTGCCCGGAGTATAGAAGTACCTTTATGGTACTAGTTAGGGTTTACAGTACATGTCGATATTGTCAGACCAATTTTACAATGACGGACCTCACACCAGCTTGAGAACGATGTAGATAGGGACTTCAGGCAGAACAAATCATGCTAACCAGATGGAGTGATACCAGGGTATGCTAATCTTGATTGATAGCCTTACTTGAGAGTCTACCACAGTGGTAGTAGTCATGTGAGTCAAGATTAATCCTACAAATTGGTACGGGACGGCAAGTCACACACCACTGAAGAGCTGATGGGGCACATGTTGAACCTCACTATAAGTCCCCGTAAACTTGAGGAGAGATAGTGGTTCTTTGGGTCGTTTGAACCCCGCCCGTTTAGAAGTGCGTGACTAATACAGTATCACGAGACACGTACTTACTGTTAGCTGATTAAACTAGAGCCACGTAGGAGCCGTTTCTGAGATACATTATTGATTGACTGTTCCATAGATTGATCACCTGTGGCATAGTAAATCATGATGAACTTAGAGACAAGTCCATAGACTTATAGATATTTTGGCCACCAGTGCGCTACATAGGGATTTCAGCTCCCCTGCCACTTACATGATGCATTGACTTTACCACAGATCAAAGCGACACACCTATGTAGCAGGTTTTTCCTAACCTAGTGGATTTTCCTTTTACTGGGAATCAGATCCCATGTGTGAGGATGAGACATAACCTACTAAGATTTCTTGAGGAGTGTGACCAGATTTCCACGAGATTCAGTCCCCTTTCCTATAACTCAGAGATGTCAATGAGAGTTTCCACTTGAGTTTTTTCACTCACCCCTCCGTATGTATCAGTTTTACTATCAGTTAGCCAAATGTTTGAGATGAGTATACATTAACCAGAGCACATGCCACAGACCAAGTGCAGACGCTACAACCCAGGCAGAGTATGTTATCATACTCCTTAAGACACACTGTACATGTATAGAGTCATAGTAGTCGTCCTTATTCTCTTATAGAACAGAGTGATATACTTGACTTGGGACCGAGTCAACTAGGACCAAGTGAGCGGTCCAGTTCCTTATACGAAGACACCTAAGAGTTAGACCTAGATTGGCGATAGTGAGCTGAACAACTCATTAGGTTATACACCGTACTTACCAAGAGACTCATAGCAAACCTTAGAATGATTGTAGGACCTAGAATAGAGTTCCTGCGAGTACATGTAAGTGACTTTTCACAGATGAGGATTAGAGGGACATGGGTAGATGCAAGCAGGTAAGTCTTACCCTCGGCGTAGTTTTTCCATACATAGCCCAGATTAGAATCTTGCGATACTCTAGAGTATCTGCTTGACCAACCTAGTAGGCCCTTAGGGGTGATTTAGACTTTTTTGTCGAGTTAGCAGTTGTAGGGGTTAGAACATAAGAGAATGATGTTGGTGATGTCAGAACAGACACAAATAGATTAGAGTGCGCAACGAAAGTGTGGTGGGCCCATAACCCGCAGGTCCTAGGATCAGAACAAGAAAGAATGATGATGCTAATGCCAGAGTAGACAAAGATATATTAGAATCAGAATGTTTGATGTTTGATTGCATCACAAGCTAAAACTGCCATGTCAGCGCAACTACATTCAGTGAGGATGTATACGACTAGTGGAGAGTAGAGGATACAGCTGACATGTATCCAGTTTTTAGTTTTAGTTGAACCTCCTTATGTTGAAATTTCGAGGACGAAATTTTTATAAGGAGGGAAGATTGTAAAACCCACTATTTGAGTTAGGGTTTTATATTTAGAACTGGTCGGTTTGACTGTTATTTCGAGTCGAGTATGTTTCAAAATACGTGTATTGAGCCAACGCCAGTCGCGTGTATGAGTTATGAGGGTCATGCGTACCCAAGTATGTGATGATATTGTCATGATCATAGCAGAAAAAAAATGATTTATCAGCATGTATGAGAGTATGCAGCTTATTTTTTTTATTATATATAGTAGATCGTAGAATTAGTTTTAGGTTGTTTATCGCGTTAGGATGCGTTATGGGCAGTTTTTGGTGGGTTGATAGCTATAGAGCATATCATTTGGATGTTGTGATGTTGTGTTATTTTAGGTAATTTTTTCAATTTTTCTAGATATTTTTTAGAATTATTTCGATTTAGATATAATTCTTGACTCGAATCGGAGACGAGTCAAGTAATATTTACAAGTATGCCACCCAACCATTTTTTCTCACCCTCGATGCTTCCTCCCCTTTTCCAAAAACCCTAGCCGTCCTCCCCATTGTTGCCGCCGCCACCGCTCGGTCGTCACTATCGCTGTCAAATGGCGGCCTTGACATCCTCGACTCCCCAGCTACCTTCCTCGACCAGAGTGCCACCGATCGCTGCCCAGTTTGGCCGGATCTAGTCACTGGATCTAGTCACATCTATGCCACACATGCGTCGGGCTCGCCGAGCTGGTCCCGATGATACCCAATATGACCCCTATTCGGCCAGTAGATGCTGCCGGTGACTCTCTCCAAAAAACCGTCAGAAAGTCGCCGAAAAACCACTAAACCCGTCGGAAAACCGCCGGGATTTGCCGAAAAACTGGATTGATGGAATTCGCCAGGTCTTTCACTGAGTTCATCTAGTTGAACCTAATCGAGCTTTGAACACCGTCGAGCGCCTAATTCGAGGTTTGTGACGCACCCACGATGAAACCTAGTCGTCGCTGATTGCTGATGACACGAGGTATAATTACCTCCAAGTTTATTATTTAAAATTGATGATTTTTGGATAGCATACTAGGGTTGAGTAATTGATATGATAAATACCTAAATGTGAATAAAACGATGAATTACATGATGTGATTAAGAATGATGAGGATTAAGTGATCTAATGAGATAGATCAAGTATGAGCAGGATAGTTGATTACGATGTAATTTAGAAAAACATAATAAAATTGGCATGAATAGGATGACTTAGAGTTATATACACGAATGATTGCTGATTTGCTTAGTTGATGATGATTTGCATTGTGTGTGATGTTCATGAGTTTGATGCATCATGTAGTTAGCGGGCGTTAGTATTTGGTTCTAATGTGTAGGTACGGAGTAGAAGCTCGCTGCCTAGGCGTGATGACACGCTTAGAGCTTCTACCATATCCGTTTAGGACTCGCCTCTGGTTTTACGCTCTTTCTATTGTAGGTTTGATATTATTTATAGGACGGGTTAAGTGGCGTTTTATCGGATCCCACTTAACTCGGGTCATTTAGCCGAACTATTTTTCGGATTAATAACTCTCGAGGATGAGATCCATCGAGAATGATTTCGAAAACAAGATCCACAGCAAGTTGCCTTCGGGCCTATTTTATAAATCCCTTCTCAGGCCTATATATATTTTTATTGAGTTCAGTGTAACGAGAGATAGAGAAATCGACTGCACGTACCATGCAAAGGATGTCGTGACAATCAAAGTGGGATCTAGATTAGTGCCAACGGATTATTCCATTCCCTAGGGATCCTTACAACTCCGTGTTTGAGTTCCTCACACCCGGAGAACGTAGAGGTTTACGGGTACTGTTTAGTACAGCGCATGTCATAACTTGTGGTTCAAAGGGTACTAAAGGCGACTGCCTGAGAGTACTCGGTCTTCGTGCTTAAGGCCAGGAGAAATATGGAGGTAAGGAGAGGGCTTAGGATTTGAGACCAGAAATGAAGTAAGAAAATGTCGAGAGAGGCAACAACAGTAGCAGTTCAATTAGTTCGGAACAATACTGGGTCTGCAGCCCAGTGGCTCCTCAGTAGATGCCCTTCAGAGAGTTCACGATGAGTATATAGATTTTTATTTCATATGAGAGTTTTCTCTAATAGCCAATTTGTTATTAGTTATATTCTGGACCAGTAGCGCTCGTTACTGACGGTTTTCGTACTATATATAGGTGGCGAGTACAAGATAGATGTGCCAGCCTGGACGAAGGAGCAATGAGGTCTTTTGCACACACACATATATCTTGATTGAATGTTTAGTATTGTGTATGATTTGATTTTATTAGTACTGATGTGAGGAAAAGGAAAAGCATGACGATGTGATGACATGATTAAACAGTGTGGCATGACATGACGAGAAATATGAATAGATGATAGAGGTGGGATGAGACCCAAGCATCATGGTGAGTTATATTAGTTCAGACTATGTGATGGTAGTTTTTGATATATGGTTATTTGCTTGTACGTATGTTATATTGACAGGGTAGCCATAATTATATTTTTAGGGGAGACTCTATCTGTTTTAATTTTGAATATTTATTTATTTCATTAAAATTATTGATTTTGTATAAATTGATTGCTAAGACATCCATGTAGTATCATGTTAGGGTTTAATGCATTCATACATGTATGACAAGTCGTATCTTTATCTTAAGACACCGAGATTGGATCCATACAAGTTGGATTAGGGTTAGTCAACCTAACCGGGGTCGTAACATGCCAGTTTCGTTCACGTGCATGAACCGGATTTGGGGTATTACATAAAACCATCTTGAATCTGGGTTTTGGAGAGGGACATGGAAAGCTTAGCATCAACATCCCCTTGTTAAAGAAATATAACGCAGAAATCAATCAGTCTTTTAAATTGAAGGTTGCAAGTAGAGAGAAGTGGTAAGGTCATTGATCTTGACTAAGAAATAATGAAATCATATCCAATTAAGTTAAAGTTCTTATATATCCTTGAAAAATAATCTAAAAAGAATTTGCTAAGAATAAAAACTTTGAAGAAGTTCGCAGAGGAGAGATTTTAATAAACATGGTACCTGCACCAAAGCGAGGAGAGGCCGGCAGAGAAAAACATAGAGTAAACAAGAAGCGCCTAATATTCAAAAAGGAAATATGGAAAAGGTTATATGTAGGGAAAAACTCAAAATATATTTAAAATTTTAATTATTAAAATACAAAAGTAGGCCCGTGGTGAGAATCATTGAATGAGTGAGTATTGTTCAATATCCTTCGTATGAGAATGAACACAATGGTTTTGGAGGTTTCCATTGAAGGCTGTCTTAAGAATCGTTGTAGAGGTTTTTCTTCGAAATATGCATTACGTTTATTTATATATATTAAAAGATTATCATTAAAATCTTATAGATAGTTACTTTTTCCCAAAACATCTATATATATTGTTGGACCTCATGGGATCCCAAAAATAACTTAAAACAGGTTTTATATGCCTCTCTTTTTCCAAAAGCTCTCTTAATCTATTTTTTCCAAAAAAAACATGAAATAGGTTTGCATTTCTTAATGCAAAAGCTAATTCAACAAATAAGACTCTCGTTAGTTTATGTACACTTTTATTATATAGGTTAAATAATAAAACTTTCTCATTAACTCAAAGAATAAGACATTCACCAATATTATTTAAGACTGGTGTACAATTAATCCAATAACTTTTTATTAACATATATACAAGTCACCAACATTATTTATAATTGATGTTGGATTAACAAAATATTAATAAGTTAATATTTATGTATTGAGTGTAAGAGTGTAACCATGGACACTTCAAAGATAATTTAAAAATAAGTAAAAATTCTAATTAAATAGATATGATTAATAAATTTAAAAAATTATAAAAATAATTATGAGAATATATTTAAGCTTATATAATTTAAAACCTTCAAATAAATTATTTAAAATCCCAATAATAGATCAAAATTGAATTTTTAATATATCAAGAGTATCCTCGGAAATAATTTAAATAATTTTCAGGTGTGCGCGTGCACTTTGTATTTTCACGGGCATGTAGCCTCTCTTCGAGAAAGTGCCCAAATCGATGCGTCTTTTGTGCGAGTCAATATTTTCCAAGATGAAGAATTTTCTTTAATACGTTAGGTAAAAAATAAATGGTAACATTTTGTGGTGTTTACGAAGAGTGTCCCTAGCTATTGCTTTATATTTTTATTATGCTTTACTGTTATAATTTTATATTTTCACAATAAAAGGGCTTAAAACGAAAGACGAAATATCGTTCTCTAAGTGACCATCAAATTGTTGTATGGGATTGAAAAAATCCCACATCGGTTTGGGAGGGAAGTGGGGGGGAGCTCTCTCCCAATATATAGAGCTCCTCCCCTTCTTTAGTTTTTCATCCCAAGGGTAATCTTGAATTACCTACTTCCCTTTTTACTAGTAGTAATTGGATTTTCTACCATCGGTAATTCTCTCTCTTTGTAATATTTCTCTTTAGTGAAATATCATTTTGGTAGTGTCCGAGGACGTAGGCAATTGCCGAACCTCGTTAAATTCTGGTGTTTGTTCTTTTCTTTTTGTGTCTATTTAATAGCTATTGTCGGATATAGTTGGTGTTAATTATTTTGCTATTTATATTACTTGTCTTGATAAAATTCTGTCTAAGAGTTGGTTTTTAAGCGGACTATCGTGTCCCATCAACTTTCCTGGAAATTTTATCTTGGGGTAATTATTTAGTACAATAGTTTTCACGCTTGTCATCTAGGTAATAGTTCTCACAGTGAACTAGTTATCTTTGGTGAAAATTACCCGTTCATCACAACAATTGGTATCAGAGACATTGGTTAATTCTAGTATGCTCTGTGGTTGCGGTTTATGCTGATCTTCCACATCAGAAAAAATTTTCCTCGAGCTCTTGGTTAATTTTAGTATGCTCTGTAGTTGCGGCTTGTGCTGATCTTCCATATCAGAAA
>JAVDBV010085048.1:0-10163 GCA_032619315.1 Piper longum | reverse complement strand
ACATAAACTACAACATATATAGCTTACATGAGATACAATTTTTATTTGGAGAAAGAATAGATCCCACTACCCGAAATCCACATAGATATATAGAAGAATAAATAAAAAGGATAATTATAAATTTTGAACTCAATTTAATACTTCAAACCATTTCATCTTAATTATCAAAGTAGTTGTATATATATATATATATAAGGCTTAGGTAGGGAATCATATACATAAGCTCCAATGCAATTTGAGGTAGATCTCATGTTTTTAAAACAGCTCAATGGATCTTATTCTTACGGGTTATTAATCATAGATAATATAATAATTAGATCACCTGAATTAAATGGGTTACAATAAAATCACGAATTAGCTTGTCGTACGATATCAAAACAAAACTATTAGAATGAAGTGGCAAACAAATAAGTGAGTCTGAACAGACCTGATTGGTTGAGCTCCAATTGACAGTCTAGCGACGAGCTCAATCCTCGGCATCTATCTTCAAAATTCAACCTAATAATCATCCAACACAATTTATATAATGCATGGTTATATATAATACTCTGATTTGGTCCGTAGAGAAAACAGAATTGAATAGATAAATCCAGGATACAAATTCATAACTTATTAAAATGAAAAACTGACACAAGGACCTATCCACTGAAGGTGTCAAAAGATGGAACCCAAGTAAACCTAATACGTAGACAACATACAAAATGCATGCAAGATACCTATAGTTTGACTCATGCAAGTAGGACATCTTATATGAGTTGCATTTATGAGGGAGACTAAGTTTTGGAGAAAATTTGACAGAGTCTCCCTTATAAATAGGACAATAAAAAAAATTATACAACCTATATAATTATTATTTAATCACATAACAATCTCAGAACGTCTCATATTATCACTTAACATTCAAAGAAGCATTTCCAATGCATTATGCCACATTTATAAATCATTCACATTATGTTTAACATAGATTTCACGTACATCGGGTTGTTGGCTTGCCCGGTCTTCACTTGAGCCCTTCTCATATAATTATAAATCATAGAAGCTCATCTTCTTCGTCACTCTATGTACTTGCACAAGTAGAATGGTTTAGCATACTTGGATTATTTAACCATCAGTTCTAGGTTTTCAAGTTTTGGAGAAATCTGCACAAAATAAGTTAGGCCTACCTACCCTAGAGCATTTTGTAATACACTTAAGTAAATAAAACTTAGCAATTGCAATGATATCATATCAAAAGGCACAAGCCGGCAAGGGTCACAACACAAGTCTTAAAACCACATGGCCACAACATCAACACATGGTCCATAATCACAAGATATCTACATAAACATGTCATACATATCCAAAAATAACAGAAATCCCTAAGGGACACGATGCAAACACTGCAAAAAAAAAAAAAAGACCCACAATAATAAAAAGCCAACCGAGCATCCACAATGGTCCTTGTGATATGCTCAGCTACATTGACCAACGCCAAACCCGCTTACTTACATAATATAGGAAAATGTGTGAGTAACGAGTGTTGTTGAGTCTCAAATAACTAATTGGGAAAATCTAACTAATAGGGAAAATCTCAATACTGGCAAATGGATAAGATAGTTATATATGAGGAACTAAATTAAAACGGTAACTTCTCTACAACACATTAATCATAAGCAAGTTGCCAATAGGGCCTATTCATAATCATAATCACTAGTAACTATATACAGGAACTGGATGACAACTCATGATTACATGTAGGTAATATGGCCAAGAGGGCCTAACTGATAATTACTACAACATTGCACAATCTAGATATACTTGACGTAGGGGTACACATGCCGAAATATATACATTGCTAGTAGGTAGTAAGTTGATATCTTATACTTTACCATCAACCGAGCACCACATGTAAGAACTGTCTGGGCCCCTTGGTGACGTCCCATCCCATCCATCTCGCAGGCAAGTCTAGATAGTGCTAAAGTAAAAATTAAGCTGGATCTTGTAACTTTTGAAATCTCAACAAGAAATTTCATCCTTGAGGTTTTATTAATCCAGAAGATCGAATAAATGACCCGTACATAGCAGGATCCAAAAAAAACACCATTAACTATATTGTACAATGAAAATAAAATCATGTGCAAGCCTAACTCAGAGTAGTCTAGCAATGTGGACCACTACACGACCCTCTATGATGAATGCGAGTAATACATGAACAGTCCTAAATTCAATAAGGATACATGACATGAAATAGGAAATTAAATAATACACAGTTGATTTGATCTGATAACCACGTTCATATGTGAATTCTAATATCATGAAACTATCTAAACAAGTTAATAAACCATATACTGAAATCATAAGTGTGATGTTGATATATTACGAACATGAATTGGGCTTAAACCCAAGCAATTTAGATATCAGAAGATGTCGGTGTGTCTGGTGATATGGATACCTAAGTTTGAGATATCCTAACACACTACATCGTAGCACAATAGGTGAATTATTAGTAAAATAATATGATCTCACTATCAATTAGTTGGTAACCCAACGGTTAGATCATCAAAGTGAATTAAGATCTAGAACTTAAAACATGTTGAATCAGGTGGATTTTGTTCGCTCTAGTGGAAGCTAATTGAGATGTTATCACCTAACCTAATTGTGTAGATAATGATTTTGATTAATTAAATCTTTTATCATTTATTAAATTAATTTCATTGTGAATTTAATTAAGATCACAAGGTGAGATTGTTTTATAAACAAACAATAATGAAAATAATTATTACATTGTTTATTTTATTAATTAGCATTTGGCACGTGATCCAAGGTGACTTAGATGCGATGCAAATTTATAAAGTTCAAATCTTTTTATTATTGCACCCTTCATTATGTGATTTTGGTAACCTTTTATGGCACAATCAACAAATGCACAAAATACAACCAAAATATTAATAAAGATACAAACTTTATATAAAAATTAAATCTTTACAACGATGTACTATGCAAAGCATACTTATTAACATATCAAAATGATATAATTATATGATCCGATAAGAATCTATATGCAACAATGCAAATCATGCCAAACAACCAAAGAAAAGGGAAGAAAGCATACGAAGAGGAAGAGGAAGAGGAAAAGGAAGAGAAGGGGGAAGAAAGGGAGGCAAAAATTGTGAGATCCCTCAATTTAGTCCCACATCTAATACCTACCGGGCTAAGATCTTGTTTATAAGTGGGAATGGACTATAGATCTTTAACTTCGGTTAACCATTTTAAAGAAATGACTTAGGCCCATTACGTTGCACTTGGGGCTGGGTCGTTACAAATGCTATCAGAGCCAACCTGGTTCCGTATTAGATGGTGGGCTGGACTAGGAACATTAGCTAGGCTGCCGGTCACGGACCAAAAAGGTCGTGGGCTGGGGCTAGTAACGGGCCAAGTGTAGGAATTTCGGAGACGAAATTTCCTAAGGTGGGTGGATTGTGAGATCCCTCAATTTAGTCCCACATCTAATACCTACCGGGCTAAGATCCTGTTTATAAGTGGGAATGGACTATAGATCTTTAACTTCGGTTAACCATTTTAAAGAAATGACTTAGGCCCATTACGTTGCACTTTGGGCTGGGTCGTTACATTATCAATCAACCATTAAGATGAGTCCATTTGAAGCTCTCTTCAATAAACCACCTCCATCTCTTCTATATTATGTACAAGGTTTAGCAACTGTATTAGAAGTTGATAGTTTTCTTCGAAGTGGGGATCAGCTAATTAAGGAATTATAGGGCAACTTATCAAAAGCACAAAACAAAATGAAGATATATGCAGATAAGAAACGAACAGATGTTGCTTTACAACCTCAAGATTGGGTATTCCTTAAGCTCCAGCCACATAGGCAAAGCACAATTAGGAGTGCAAAGGACATGAAGCTCACTCCAAAGTATTATGGTCCTTACCAGATATTGAAGAAAGTAGGAGAGGTACCATATCAGCTACAACTTCCACAAGATTCAAAAATTCATAATGTTTTTCATGTATTCTAGTTGAAGCCTAAATTAACACCAACTGTGAAGGTTAATCCCATTTTGCTCATATTGACTTCATCAGGTGAGCTTCATGTTGCGCCAAAGGAAGTTCAAGCAAGAAGAGGGAAGGTAGAAACAACTCAACTTTTTGTTTTATGGACAGATATTAATTCCTCAATTTCATGGTACAATCAAACACGATTTCAATCAGAATTTGGAAATTTCCAAGCGAATACTAAATTTTGTTAAAAGAAAGCGAGAGTAATCAGCTTATAGATTTAAATCAAAATTTTGTTGTACTATGAACTTGTGGACAAGTTCATTTTTTTGGGAGGGGAGTATTGTTAGGATCTTCGGGTTGTTAGAAAGTAGCACGTGAGAAGAGGGAAAGTGTGTGAGGAATTTGAATGGGAATAAAAAGAGGGAGTGTGTAATTGAGAAGGGGTCTTTGTAATTTTGTCTTACTTATGAATCAAGCAATCATCCAAACCCTTGTTAGGAGTTCGTTTAGCTTGTATTGAGAGGTGTTTCCTTCATCTTCTCCAAGCGTCCCCATGTTCTTATTACCAAGGTTGTTCATCTCCTTATTTTGGATCGATGTTCGGGGCGTGGTTGCCATCACAAGAAGGGTCGAGGTAGAGGAATAATGGGGAAAGGTAAGGAAGTTAGCATGCAAGCTAACAAGTGAGCAGCACGTAGACAATGTCACTTCAACAGATCAGATGCTACCTTGGATACTCTACTTCGATGGAGCAACTATGGAATAGAGAAAAGGAGCTGGCCCTCGAGGTTGAGCAGGTGTTGTCTTGATGGAGCCTTCCGACAAGTTACACCTCCATGAATATACCCTGACCTATATTTGCACCAATAATTCAGCTAAGTATGACGCAATGCTTTTTGGCATTATTCTGGCCCGAGAGTTGTAGGCATGACGTGTCCTTGTTAGAGGAGATTCCTTGTCTGTGATTCAGCAAAGTTTTGGTGAGTATGAGTTAAAGAGCCACATCTTCTTCTGTGCAAGGCCAGGTTGGTAGTATATTGAAGGACTTTGATGAAGTCTTGTTTAACATATCCCTCGCTCATCCAACAGAATGGCAGATGCTCTTGCGGTTTTGGGATTACAACTGCTTTGAGAAGGCGGAAGTGGACACCCAATCATTTGGTTTGCCTGCCAAGATGCCCTTGCTGGTGCTTTGTTACCCACTTCTATGCATGAGTAGACACTTGCCATTGAAGACTATGAAGAATGGTATGACGAGGTTGCAGGCTTCTTAGCCTATTGCCGCCTTCTAGCAAATTGGTACAAGGCAAGGGACAAACGTCGGACAATAGCCCGATATTTTCTACATGGTGAAATACTATTGTCGCCTTCTCTTTCGATGTCTCACTAAGAAAGAAAGCATCAATGCAATGTGGAAGGCACACCAAGGATCCAGTGAAGAACACCAAGGAGGAAGGGGGCTACACCAACTCTTGATGAGGATTGGCTATCACTGGCCAACGATGTGTAAAGATTGTGTTGCCCTCACTCATGCTAGTTCCAAGTGTCTAATGAATACAACAGTACAACATGTGCCACCATTGCATCCTATTGGAGCTTACCAGCCTTTCCAAGTATGGGGATTTGATTTTTTCGGTCCTATTCATCCATTCTCGTCAAAAGGACACAAATTCATTCTGACATCGAGTATTTCGGCAAATGGGCGAAGTAGTAGCAGTTCGGAGACAATCAAAGACAATGGGCTGCCTTTCCTAGGATGGAAGACTGCCGAATTAATGGAGCAATATCACATTGAAAAGGTGGAGGCTTCACCTTCCAGCAGTCAAATGGCCAAGTTCTCTTTCAATAAGTTCCTTAAGAAAATGTCGAGAAAGACCGTGTTGGAGAACCATGGCGATTGACACGAGCATCTAAAATGATGCTTTATGTTATTACTGGACTTCAACAAGCTTAAGCATAGGTGTCAGACCTTTTCTTTTGGTATATAGCACTGAAGAAATTCTGCCAGAGGGGATCGTGTGAACCGTCCTCAGAACGGCTCATGCCTCTCAGTTGGAGCCTCATCAAACAGAGTGCGTCGCCATTCGCATAGCAAATTTGGAAGCAATTGATGAATGGCCTGAACCAGGTGATAGGCTATGCCAATATCACGAGAAGATAGAAAAGAGTTACAACCGTCACACGATGCCTCGTCAGCTCCAACCTAGAGAAAAAAGAAAACTGAAAAAATGAGAAAATCGAAAAAATATGAAAACAAAGAAGTACAAAGTGAGCATGTCAACTTATTATGAGCTTTTGAATTATTATTTTTTTGCAGATAATTAGTCGACATACATATTGAATATTTTGATGACCACTATTTATCACGGGCATACCAGAAATCAACAAGAGGGGAAATGTTTGTACGTATTTTTTATGTGGTGTGTGGGGCCCACCTACCTAAAAACAAAAATAGACGTGCATGTAAAGAGAGGGAAAGAGGTAGGGGACTTCATATATCTCCATATCTTCTCCTATCCTCTCATCTCAAATTAAACCCAAACGTTACCCCTACTACAAGTCAACCTCCTCTATATATATTCCCTCCCAAAAAAAATCGGAAAGGAAGGGAGAAGGTCCGGGTTGTTGGGTTTATTCAACATTGATCGGATAAGGTATTGGTGTTTTGTATATAGGATAATAAGAAAATCTTATTCCTTAAATTAACTTTTGGATTAAAAGAAGCCCGTGACGCTTATTGTAAGTCGTCTTTTAGGGGCCCAAAGGGCCCAACAATGTTATCAGAGTTCAGGGGTAACTAACAAGTGGTATTAGAGTGAGATTATGATCTTGAAAAATGTATTTGAACAAGTGGTATCACAGCGAGATTATGATCTTGGGAAACGTGTTTGCCTACACTAATTGTCGGAGTCTCGTTCATAGATTCTATCTGATTTCAGGGGAGTTTGCCCGACGATGATTGTTTTTGGGTTGTCCAATGTGTGAAGGAGAGTTTTTGGGTTTATCCCATTATTTTAGGGTTGCCCGATATGTGAAAGGGGAGTTGTTGAATTTATCTCACATCGGTCGTATAAAGCGTTGGTATTTTGTATATACGCTAATGAGAAAATCTTATTCCTCAAGTTAACTTTTGGATTAAAAGAAGCCCGTGACACCTATTTCAAGTCATTTTTTGGGGCCTAAAGGGCCCAACACAGGTGTGGAGGAGAGATTCGAGGGGGAGAGGAGGGGAGATCGTCAGGAGAAGCCAAAGGTCGCTAGAGCAAAACCGAGGAGTATTCATATTCTAGTCCTGTGGAGTGAAGCTGAGGAGGAAGACCCCTGCCGGAGTCTGTCTTCCAACGTCACTGAAGTCATTTCCGACGGCCATACCGGAGAAGATGAAGGGATCCTTAGGATTTAATGTTTTGCAGGTTCGGCAGCCCAGCTTCCAGCTACTTTTCCGGCCACCTCCTGCCTTTCCAGACCAGTCAAGACCACCAACGTGAAGTCCACACCTTCCTCTCCGAGTCCAAGCTTTGCCACAACTCTGTCCTACACCGCCGACCATTGGAGTTTTGAGGCACTTTTCCAGCCGACGAGCTCAACCTCAGCCACTCAGCAACATTTGATTGGTAGCCCTCACCATCGTCTATGACCTACAATCTAGCCCTGTCACCGCCTATAGTCACCCTCGCCAGTAAAAGCCCCTAAAATCTTGGCCATCCTCTATAACGCCGCCGCTATTATCGCCATTTTTCGGCCGGCCGACACCACCTCCAACCATGCCGCCGCAATGGTTTGATTCCCTCCTATTTCATTATGGGTGGTTTCCAGAGCTGGCTGCAGTCATAGTCGCCGTTGCCGGAGTCGCAAAGCCGCTGGTGTTGCACCCTCCCAAAACGGGTTTACTGTGCCTGCACACACGTGATTGGATCCATCTTCTGCCCGCAGCTACGATCACGTCCCATTGCGTTGCGAACTTGATCAAGATCATAGTTTGACCGTGACCCTAGTCCATTGAACTTATTTCATAAACAAGTTGAGTTTCAAGTTATATGGTTTTGATGGGAGTTATTTTAGTTAGTGTTTGAGTGGAGCCTAATTGAGTTTGAGTCGAGTTTTGGTCTTGTTCGAGTTTCAACACTAAGTTTAAAGATCTATTTTATTTTGTACAATGCAATATTTTTTTTTTATTTTTTGTAAATATAATAATGATATTCTTCATAATTGATAGTCATATTATAATTATTAGATTGTTAATGTTATATTATCCATGTATAGTTAAAGGAAAAAATTATTAAAAATTAATATGAGACATTGAGTTTATTCGAGCCGAGTTTTAAGTAGAATCGAGCTTTTTCGAATCAAATCAAGTTGAGTCGATTTTTTTAAGGTCGAGTTTCGAATCAAGCTTAAAATTAATTGAGTTCAAGTTGAATTTAGATGACTCACAAAAACTCACAAGCTAGCTCGACTCGTGCCTCGCCCTATGCCTTGACAGTTGGTGCGCCACACACATTACTTGATGGCAAAACAATCCACTTATTTGTAATTTGTATAAAAACACATTCAAATTATGGATTGTGAGACAAGCCTATAGTGTACCGACTTGGGAATTCACACTGTCCCCAATGAACCACACAAAAAATCTCTTTTGGTTCACTTTATTTCCTGTGTAGGCAATTATTGTTTTATAATTCAGAGCACCCAGGTGTGATTCCTAACATCACATGAACCTATGCGAACAGCCACATTCAACGCCACATTCAACTTGGAGCTCTCATTTTGCGAATATTATTTTTTCCCAAAAACACTATCTCCTCTTATTTTTTTCCTGTGTAGCCACTAAGTTGTTTTTCTATTATTCTCAACTTTTATATTGGCGCTAGATCACATGAAGACAAGCGATTAATCCTTTTCAAAAGCACCTCCCTCCATAAATTAGTGACTTAATTTTAAAATTAATTTAAGTGAAAATCATTTAATTACAGCTTAGTAGGCATTTTATTCCCGTTCACTCTCTCCTCTCTTTCCTTATAGAAATACAAATGACCCCATTTTCTATCTAAGTTTTATTACTTATCAGATTTTTAACCGATTCCATGTGACTCTCAAAAGAAGTAAAAGTTATTATAGTATATTATTTTTTAAAAATGAGTTAATCTGATATTTTAAAGTAATTTAAGTCATAAATTTCTTAATTTCAAATGTTTATTTGAATAAATATACTAATTTTTTTAATACTTCATAATTGTTGGATTAAAATATTATTATAAATGACCCAAATTGGTTTTGAGCATAATTCGAAATTGGGACATAACTCATCATGTTAACTCCAAGCCGACTTGGAATCATTTATATTAAAATTTTAATTATGCAATTATTAAATTAGTATTTATTACTTTTTTGACACTTAAAATTGATAAATAGGTTATTTATATTACTTAAACATATTAATTTAGCTAGTTTAAAAGAAAATATCTATTGATAGCTTTTATGACTTTACTTAGAGAGTCAATTGTAAAATTAGTAAGTGTGGAATCATTTATGAAATTTGACTTATCTAGCATTGTAGTCGACTCAAAAAGTTTTTGGAGTAAAAATTAAGTTTTAAAACTATGGTTTGGAGTCAACTCCAAATTTGATTCCACTTCATAGCATGTTGAATCAAGTCTAACGGCCAAGGTTTTAGACTTTTAACTCAAGATGGTACACATAACGAGATTCATAATTTAGTTAGTTTTATTAAGGCGAATAGCGTTTGAACATTGAGGACATATTATAGATCTTCCATTTAGGTTAACCACTTTAAAATAAATATTTAAATCTATTAATTTATATTTGGACTAGGTTGTTATCAGACTCGTGCCATACTTATGATTGACAATCCAACAAGCATTAGCCTTTATATTTTTGTTAATTTATAGGCAAAAAGTTGGATGAAATCAATTTAAACTGTTTCAAGTTTGAAATATACGCAACCAATTGGATCTTAATAAATATATTGTTATGGCTGATTAAACTTTTAACAAAGATTGTCAAATTTTGTAAATATAGTATACATCGTTAATATAGGCATAAATTGGTAATCAAACTTTAAATAAAAATCAACTAACTAACTTTGTAAAATTCTTCATCATCATCATTATCATATATATATATATATATATATATATATATAT
>JAVDBV010085047.1:0-10591 GCA_032619315.1 Piper longum | reverse complement strand
TGTATATATATATATATATATATATATACACACACACACACACACACACGTAGCATGGAGTAAGAGTCTGAGATGCAAACCTGGACAGAGGAGTTGTGACTGCTACATGCACACACAAATGTGACGTGGTATGTGTTTGGATTGTTATGTTTATATTCATGATGTATCATTTTATAATATGATGTTTTAGGATGACATAATAATATTTTTAGAATGATAAAACCAGATATAAAAACAGTGATAGATGTAATGAATAGAGTGGTCAAGACCCACTTGATGAATATAATTGTAAATGACATGATAGATGTGCCAGACAAAACAAACAGATGGATTAAGACTGAGTTTATTTATAAGGTTTTGTTATTATAATGATAGTATGTTTTGAAATGGATGTTTTACGTATATGATATATATATATATATATATATATATATATTATATTATATTTTTTAATAGGTTGATCCCTCATTATACTTTTAGGGAAAATTTTGTTGAGTTTAATTTAGAATTTTCTATAATTTATTGTTAGTTAAGTGATGTTTGAGTGTAATGGTATGTAATATTATTTACATAATATCCTTTTAGGGTTCTTTGGATCTCATGTATGTATAACAATATTTATTTTTCATCACCCATTCGGGTTATGTTTGGGTTTAATCAAATGACCTGTAATATTGGTTCGAAAGTGAATAGAATTTTGGGTGTTATAAAAAAATTGACAATGCTAATGTAAATTAAACATCAAGATTTACAAACAAATGTAAAGTAAAAGTAAAATGAGAATTAGAAGTTTTGAATAAAAGGGATGATAGATCTAAGACTTACATTCTTGAATGATGATAAGAAAAAAATGTCATTCTTTGTATAAAAGGTGAAAGGGTGGGTTTTAAAGGAGAATTGTCATTTTTATGTAGAAGATGTGGGTTGAGGGCGTGACTTTGTGGAAGATGCGATTGACAGCGGGGTTGGATTGGATGTAAAAGTCAAGTATGAATGAAGAAACATACAAAACAACCAAATCAAGTTCCTAAATTTCCATTGAAAATCATCCTTTCCAGCAAAATAGAAAATAAAGAGAATCGGTGTAACAGCAGCAAAGGAAACTGTAAACTATTTATCGATCAACGGCGGGCACACGATAATGGGAGGGCAAAAGTGACACATGGAAGAGAGCGGTCCACCTAACAAATCACACAAGAATAAAACCGACGACGTCGTACGCCAAGTGGGCTACAATGACATTCACGGCGGCGAAGAACGTCACCAGCGCACAAACAACGTAGTGTTTACTGCCACAGGACGGTATCCTAAGGTGGTCGTCATATAAAAAGGAAACAACATTCATACAATTGAAATTGAAGGATTAGATGGAGAAGGAGAAGATGGAAGTGGCACCGAAGGCAGAGACACCGACGCCAAGATGGAGGCGATGGTGGTGTAGGCGTTGGCATTGGCCAGGGAGAGATGAGAAAGCGATGATGCGTTAGAAGGCAACATATTAATAAACGCCCATTATATTAATTCATAGTTGTATCAGTTGGCGGCCCGAAAAAATGAACGCGAAATGGCGCGAGCGCACAAAAAAAAAAAAAAACACCAAAAAAATGCAAAAAAATAAACTCCAAAAAAGTGTAAAAAAAAAGACGTCATATGGTACCGAGTCACATTTAATATATTGTAATAGATGGTACCCATTAGATGTACTATTAGGTAAAAAAAAAAAATCAAATGATGTGAGGCCATTAGATGCACTATTTCATATGAAAAAATGTCAATAAAAAATGCACCTATTAGAAAATACTATTAACACCAAAAAAAAAAATGAACGTGAACGGGTGCAAAAAAAAATAACACCAAAAAAATGAACGCTAAAAAAGCGTAAAAAAAAGGACGTAAAATGGTAACGAGTCACATTTAAAATATTGTGATAGATGTACCCATTAGATGTACAATTAGGTAAAAGAAAAAATCAAATGATGTGAGGCCATTAGATGCACTATTTCATGTGAAAAAAATGTCAATAAAAGATGCACCTATTAGAAAATAACATTTAGTATATTGCTATAAATTTTAAATTCTATTTCGTGAGCTGTCTCACATGCTACCCTATTTTATTTGTCCGAATAATGTAATCGTGATTGAGTTTAAAATTGTAGATGATAATTTTTTATCTCGGAACCAAATTCATTTGATTGACAAGATTCAACAGCTCATGATTCTAGGTTGTATTTTCGATCCTCCAACTGTAGTAAAGAGTTGTGTTAACTTTCTCAAGTGGATTGAACTCCTAACTTGCTTGTATCTTTATTTAGAAAAAAATTTATAATTTTATTTTTAGGAGAAAAATAATACGAGTATGTGAGTATTAAAAATTTCCGGTAATCGGAAATGAATAGGTTCTCAGATTTTATTTTGGAAACATTATAAGTATTAAAGATAACCCTGGATTGCGTTTTTTATTTGAGAAAATTGTTGAAATTAATTAACTCTTGTCCAACGTGGGGCCGCTAGGTGATTGTGCCACCCCCACCATGACACCATACATGTTGGGTCGTTGCGTCAAGGTTTTCAGAACTGGGTCCTGAGAGAAAGTATTGACGCTGTTTTTTAATGTAGAATTATATTTTTGCATACTCATTTGTAGACAATTAGGAAAAAAACAATGGATATTTGCCATAATTATGATATCGTAAATAATCAATTAAAGTTTTATGACAAGTCAAATGCATACATTCGGGACTTGGGTTCATGTAGGGTCGAGTCTCTTGAGGTCGTAACCCATGACGTTATAAGACAAATAATTTTTTAGATTGAAGTTATGAACGAAATCTTTCGATTTATTGTGTCTAAACCATATTAATATTCCATTTCGAAATGTCCATATTTTTCTAATCAGCTTCATTTTTGTTTTTTTGGGGCATAGTATCTTTTTGCAACAACACAAGAAAATGTCTTTGTACGTATGCCGAAAACTAAAGGTAAGCCGGAACGTTCTCGTCGGATGTAATTAACGTATCAATTATCATATGGGAATTATGTCCGTATCTTTTGTTCAATCATATCAAGCATAATCATATTTAAAATTATACACAAAATATTTTATTATATACTGAAAATATTTTTGTAATCAATATTTAATTAAATATTGGTTAAAGTATTATACTTGTCGAAAAGAAAATAGGAAAAATTATTAAGAAGACAAGATAAGGATTTAAATTAAAGTGTATAAGGTCTTAATACCAGATCAGATTTGGATTTTATGAAGGTAGGTGATCAGATTTGGATTTTAAGAAGGTAGGTGATCAGATTTGGATTTTATGAAGGTAGATGTGAGATCCCTCGATTTAGTCCCATATTTAATACTTAATAAGGTAAGATCTTGTATATAATTAGAAATGAAATATGGATCTTTAACTTTGGTTAATAACTTTTGAAGCGATGACTTAGGAAATTATGTTATACTTTTGGCCGGGTTATTACAAATAGTATTAAAGCCTCTTAGGACATTACCTAACTTACCAATCACATGCAAACAAAGTCGTGGGCTGGGGTTAGCAACAAAACAAGCTAAATGTAAAAATTTAGGGGACGAAATTTCTTAATGTGAGATTATGAGATCTTTCAACTTAGTCTTATATCTAATATTTACTGGGGTAAGTTCTTATTTATAAGTAGGAATAGACTATAGATTTTTAACTTCGGTTAACCACTTTTGAAACTTAATGGGGTAAGATCCTATTTGTAATTAGGAATGAAATATAGATCTTTAATTTTGGTTAACCACTTTTGAAGAGATGGCGTAATACATTATCTTCCATTTTTGGCGGGAAATGTGCGCAAAAAAATCCAATAGCTCGAAGCTGTGTTGGATGAAGGAAATGAAGGAGGAATTACTCCAAGAAGAAACATGTTGAGACAAGAAGATCAAAGTCTAAGAAGCAATGAAGAGATAAACCAACCATTTGGAGCCGGACAAGTGCTTTTGACAACAACAAATCACCTTGAAAGACAAGTACAATCCACTGCAACTGTGGGCGAGCCAGTCACCCTACAACAGGAAAACCCAAACTCGAATGAAGAACTTCGAGAACGGATTAGACAACTTGAATTGGCACTTGACGTTGTCTTCGCCTCAAATAGGTGAGCCTCCGTCGCAATGGGAAATGCATCCAGAAGAGATGATGCCAACCCAGCAAATCGGCGAAGTCTAGATGAAATAGACCAGCCAGCAAACCGGCCAAATCCAGACATGGACCAGCCAGCAAACCTACCGATAACAAGCATTCTTACGGCGCCACAGGAGAGGCCTTTGGCGACCGCCCCAGCCAATGTGGATTTGTCAAATACCCCTCAAGTGAATAACATGTTTTCTCATGTCTCGGGATCCATGTCACAAGCATCCCTTTAGACAATTTCACTATCTGAGTCAAGTTGGACTCAACACTATCCCACTTTGCAACTAAGTCAGACTGAACATAGTCTACTCCCACATTCAACATGGTTTCCACAACCACCTTACTACCAGCCACCATACCCATACCCATGGTATAACCGTACCGTCCCCCAATATTCAGCTTCAATGGTATTTCCACCACCAATTACCACCACGGTGCCCATCCCATCGGCACCGCCTTTGGTTTCAATGGTTCAACCGTCAACTCCTGCCACAGTAGCTCCCCTACCAATTAATTTTCCCCCATCAGTCTATCCTACAACCGTTCCAGTAGCACCAATTACATCAGTTGTATCGATTCAAGATGCCCGCTTCGATGGATTGAAAGCAGAAATGGATGCACAAGCCGAACTTATCACAACATTAATTGGTAAGAAAGATAAAGAATCATCTAAAAGTGACAAAGTGTCTTCAACCATTAGCTGAGGAAGTCTACACAGAGGTTTTTCCTGAGAAGTACAAGTGCCCAACCTTCACGAAGTTTGATGGAAATGACAACCCTGAAGATCATATCACAATCTTTGAGATTGAGTGCGGAACAATCTCGACAAATGGAAATTTAAAGTTACAACAATTCCCAGCTTCTCTCAATGGTAATGCACTTAGATGGTTCAACAATCGCTTACCCAAATCAATCAGATCATGGGAGGAACTCATCAAGCAATTCACAGCTCATTTTCAGTCAATGGATATCTCGATAAAGATTGAGCATTTAAGGTAATGTCAGAGAAAACTAGGTGAAGAATTTGCTACATATGTGAAAAGATTCAGAAGTCTCTCATCCCAAATGAAAGAGACTCCAGAGATCAAGGAGTTTGTAAAGATTTGCGCGATGAATGCTGGATCAGCAGCTTGGTTCTTAAGTAGTGCACAATGCGATACATTTAAAGAACTCTTTGAAAGAGTGCTGATATATGAGGAACTCAACAGAATTTCAGCTTCAACAAAGAATAAAGGAGCATCAAGCAATGCAGTCACTGAGCTTGGTCATATGGATCATGAGTGGCAAGTGAAGACTAAGAATAAAAGTGAAAATCCAAGATATACACCTAGAGAGTCTCGACAATGGCGTGAATGGAGAAATATTAAAGATTACACCTTCAACACTGGAGATACTGAGAGATGGTTTGATGTGTTGAAGAGCAAAGGAAAGATCACACCATGGACTCCAAAAAATTTGCCAAAGTCAGAAGATGAAAAGAAGGAAAATTTTTGTCGATTTCACCAGAGATTAGGTCATTCTATGGTGCAATGTTGAGATGTAATGGAGAAGATCCAAGAGTAGCTCGACAAAGGTGATATAAAGTACAAAATTTCAACTGTCAATGTGATGACAGTGAGCCACTCATCTTCACTAATGAAGTCTCAAAAGAGAAAGGAAAAGCTAGATGAAGGATGGGAAAATGAGAAAATGAATGCCCCGATGGTTAAGGTCAAAGACATGAAAATGCTACCTGTTTCCACTAAAGAAGTGAAGGAAGGGTTCCCTACATCTCTAATGATGCATGAGTTTGAAGTTCAAACTGATAAAAAAATAAGACTTTGCAAAGGAAAAGATCTCAATAAAGAAAAGATAAGAGACCAACTTGTTGTTCAAACAACTTTGACTCAAGAGGAAGTTAAGTTGAAGGATTCAATGCAATATGGAAAATCAAAACTTTGTCTGATTTGCAGTTACAGCGGAAAGATAGTGATCCAAGGAAGGAAGGGACATTACATTGGAGGAAACACACGACTTATTGTAGTGGATCATGATTGTTCTTATTCAAGTTTTGTTACTCAAATCAAAAGTGCATTTTCTACTAGCAGCCCTTTTCAGATCAAGTGTTAGCTACCAGGTGAAAGCTTGAAGTACCCTATCACAATTGCTAGCAATGAAGACTTGACAAATATAATCAAAGAGCAAGAGGAGTTCAGCACAAACACAAGATCAACTTCTCGCTTTCATTTCTTTGTATTACCGAAGAAATCAAGATCGCCATCCAACTTGACATTGGACAAGAAGTTGGGGGCGTTAATTGAAAGTACTATTCCTAAAAGGTTTAAAAGAAAAGCCAACAACTCAACAAATAGTGTGAGGCATCACAAAAGAACAAAGTCTCCTCCATATAATAGAAGGAAAAGAAGACATCATGAAATCTACTCACTAGAGAAGCTGGATGCTAAGAAAAAGAAGTCACAGCTGAGACTAGAAACGAAATTGTCATTTCCCCATTGCTACCCTAATCTAAAAAGCAAAAGGAATGAAATATGGATTTGGAGACCACAGTTGTCGAGCAAAGAAGACACTCTCTTAAATTAAAATAATGGGCAGTTATCACACAGTGGCCCAGAAGGTGTCATCCTAGCTTGAGAGAAAAATATTGTTCTAAAAAAAAAAATTATGATCCGGAATAGTGATCTTTAACTTCGATTAAACATTTTTAAAAAGATGACTTAACCCATTATACGACTTAGCCTGTAATGACCCGACCCAAAGTGCAACGTAATGGGCCTAAGTCATTTCTTTAAAAATGGTTAACCAAGTTAAAGATTTATAGTCTATTCTCACTTATAAGTACGATCTTATCCTAATATGTATTAGACATGGTACTAAGGATCTCACAATCCACCCACTTTAAAAAATTTCGTCCCCGAAATTCCTACACTTAGCCCATTGCTAGCCCCAGCCCACGACTTTTTTTGGCCCGTAACCGGCAGCCTAGCCAACGTCCTTGCCCACAACCTTTTTTTACCTGTGACCGACAGCCTAGCCAACGTCCCTATTCCAGCCCACCATGTAATATAGAACCAAGTTACTTTGATACTATTTGTAACGACCCAGACCAAAATGTAACATAATAAGCCTAAGTCATTTCTTTAAAAGTGGTTAACTAAGTTAAAAATCTATAATCTATTCCCACTTATAAACATGATCTTATCCCATTAGATATTAGATATGAGACTAAATTGAGGGATCTCACATAGCCCATTATACGACCCGACCCAAAGTGCAATATAATAGGTTAAGTCATCTCTTAAAAAATGGTTAACCGAAGTTAAAGATTTATAGCTCATTCCCACTTATAAGCAAGATCTTTCTTACAACCCTAGTAAATGTCAGATGTGATACTAAGTTGAAGGATCTCCCAATCTATCTACCTTAGAAAATTTGATCCCCGAAATTCCTCCAAAATTTTTACACTTGGTTCGTTGCCTAATGAACGTCCATATTCTAGCCCTCTATCTAATACGAAACCATGAGGCTTTGATACTATTTGTAATGACCCGGCCCAAGCTAAATCATCGTTTCGAAAGTGGTTAACCGAAATTAAAGATCTATAGTCCATTCCTACTTATAAATAAGATCTTACCCAGTAGGTATTAAATGTAAACTAAGTTGATGGATCTTATAGCATATATAATCAATTATTATATTATTCTCAAATAAATATCTTGTCTTAATTTATAATGTTAATACTGATCTACATAATCTAAAATTAGGAAAATAAATATTAACTAGTTAATTAATAGCAAACCTGATACATCAAGAAAATAAATATTAAATTATTATTGTTCACTTATAAGTAATTAACTAATTATTGTGGGGTATATTTTATTGTTGTGTTTTTTTATGTACCTAGTTAAGTACTACATATCATATCATTTCATGTATTAGACAATGAATTATAAGTGTTAACATATAAATTATTTATGACTCCCAAATTAGGATTCTCGTTGCGATTATGGTACCTCATCACACTTCTAGGTTCGTATAACTACTTGAAATATTGTATATTCCTTTTTGACGGCCCTGGTCAGCCTAATCCCAAATTCGACTACTATGCGCTGAGCATAGACGGGGTTATGAAATTAACTCAGTTCAACACGAGGCTGCACTTTTAAAATTATTTAAAAAATAAAATACTTGTCCCTATGTCGAAAGGGGTGAGAGGGCGTAATGACGGAAGACGACTCATTTTGCATTTGTGATATCAAGAGGGTGAGTAAATAATAAATATTGGTAACTATAAGCCGATGGCTGTGTAGCATATGTTCGCATAAATAAGATTGTAGTTGGATAAGACTCCCACGTCTTTTGGCATAGTTAGAGTTTAGTATAGGCTCATAATTAATAAAATATTTATTAATAATATTATATAATATTGTTTGGACAGATTTATCCGGTTAAGTGGATATTTTCTAAAATTTTCTAAAATATGTATATGGATATTTTCTAAGATGTTGATATTTATCCGCTGATGACATAATGCCTCAAAGAAGAAGTCTCGCTCGTTCCAAAACCGCCGGAGGAATAATGGTCAAAAGAAGAGGTATGCATTGTTTCAAAACTGCCGGAAGAAATCTCTCCTCCAGGAGTTATCCTAATTCTATAAAAAGTCCGGTGATGTTGTTGAAGGGAGGGGGCTCGTACATTGAAAAGAAAAGTAACAGAAAAAAGAACAGAGCAAGGGAGGAGCCCCTCGCCAGAGATTTATCTCCAGCGACCCCCCTGGCCTATCGAGAAAGCTATTATATACCCTGTTCAAAGCCCTACCCATGACATGTAATGTCTTGGAGAGCCCCTGGCAGGAGTTGCCACCCATGCGTGAAGATCACAGCCTTACTCTTGGACTCTCCCAAGGCCATCAACAAAGCCTTACCAAGGGAACTTAGTCGCTGCAATCTCACCGCGAAGCATCCAATCGGACCAAAAAAATTGGTGCAAATAGAAGAAGGGGCTTCAAGGTGCTGACTTCCAGTTGCCTCGTCATCTTGAGGTACCCCGGAGTTGCTGATTTTGTATTGCCCTGAACCTTGCCGGCGGCTACTGCACTTCGTCGCACTGCTATCTTGCAGCCACGGAGGAGATTTGGACCATGGTGCTGCTCTCTGCATTGGAGTCTTTCATATCCAGAACAAGTACCCATGGAACTATTGCACCAAAGTCCTGCTGCCGTGAGAAGGGGAGAAGCCGGTTGGTCGAAGTAGAAGACCGGTGAAGCGAAGTCCCCAGTGCCGGTGCCCGTCCAAGACCCCTCTCTGTTCCCGGCCTTCCTCACTTCCGTCAAAGCCAAGCCAATAGCCGACGACGCGAGGTATAATTACCTCTTATCCTAATTTGATTAATTATAAGTGATGATTGTTAGTGCAGCATGCTAGGATTGAGTAGTAGTTATGATGTGATTGAGTATGAGATGAACAGCTAAGTAATATAATGAGATAGATTGAGGATGAGCATGATAAGTGGCTAGGATGTAATTTAGGAAAATATAATAACATTGGCATGAATATGAGGACTTAGAATTATTATATTAATGATTATTGAATTGCTTGATTAATGACGATTTGCATTGTGTATTGATCATGTCGGTTTGATGCATCATTTAGTTATCGGGCATTAGTATTTAGCTTTGATGTGTAGGTACGGAGTAGGAGTTCGCCGCCTAGGCGCGATGACACGCTTGGAGCTTCTACCAGGTCCATTAGGACTCGTTTTTGTTTTACGTTCTTTCTATTGTGTATTAGATTATGACATGCAGGACGAGTTAAGTGGCATTTTATCGGATCCCACTTAACTAGGGTCATTTAGCCGAATTGTTTTCCGGATTAATAACCCTCGAGGATGAGATCTTTCGAGAATGATTTCGAAAACAAGATCCACAGCAAGTTACCTTCGGGCCTATTTTATAAATCCCTTCCCATGCCTATATATATTTTTATCAAGTTTTCAGTGAGATCAGAGATACAGAAATCGACTGCGCGTACCATGTAGAGGATGATGTGACAGTCAAAGCGGGCTCTGGATTAGTGCCAGCGGACTGTTCCATTCCCTAGGGATCCTGACAACTCCGTGTTTGAGTTCCTCACACCCGGATGGAGGTTTACGGGTACTGTTTAGTACAACGCATGTCACGACTTGTAGCCAGTTTGTCATTAGTTATATTCTGGAGCAGTAACGCTCGTTAGTGACGGTTTTGTACTATATGTAGGTGACGAGTATGAGATGGAAGCGCCAGCTTGGACGGAGGAGCAATGAGGTCTTTTGCACACACATGTATTCGATGACTGAATGTTCAATATTTTGTTTATGCTTTTATTATATTTGAAATGATGTGAGGTAATGAAAAACATGATGATCTGATAAAGTGCTAAGAC
>JAVDBV010085046.1:0-32148 GCA_032619315.1 Piper longum | reverse complement strand
GGCCTATATATATATATATATATAGGCCTTAGTCGGGAATTTATATAATAGGCCCAAAAGCAACTTGCAATAGATCTTGCTTTCAAAAATATACTCGAGGGATCTCATCTTCAAGGGTAATTAATCCGGAAATGCGATCGGCTAAATGGCCCGAGATAAGTGGGATCTAATAAAATGCCACTTAACTCATCTTGCGAATAAGAAATCAAACATGCGATAGAATAGAGCGTAAAACAGAGGCGAGTCCTAACAGACTTGGAAAAAGCTCCAAGTGTGGTTGCGCGCCTAGGCGACAAGTTCCTACTCCATACCTACATATCAAAACTAAATACTAATGCTCGTTCATGATGGATTCACACATCCTATAGCATACACACATCAACCATGCATCAATCAACACACATCAACCATGTATTAATCAACACATCAATAATAATCAATGTTGTTTGACTACTCTACGTTACATTAGATTACAATACTTATTTAGTCAACATAATTAATCACTTAGCATCTATTTTAATATCACACAGTCACACATGCATCCATATTTTTATTAACATAAAAACACACACCACATGAATCATCCAATCATAGTATCCTAGCAGGTTGAGCTAATAATCATTAATTCTTAGTAATTAGATTAAAATAAATTATACCTTGCGCGATGGCTAGGGTGTCGTCGTACGTGTCGGAGCTTGAATTCGGCGCTTGGTGGCGTCCAAAGTTTGATTAGGTTTGGTTGGATGAACTAGGCGGAAGACTAGGAAAATCCGGTTTTCCAGTAAGCTCAGTTGTTTCCTGGCGAGTCCCGGCAGTTTTTCGGCGACTCCGAGCGATTTTCTGGCGACTATTACGGCGGAGCAATTGTGGGTAAAGGTCGGCACCGTCTAGACGAGCCCAACCCAATAGTGGTGACAACACAGCCGACCGCAATGGCGATGGCCGTCGGCGGTGGCACCGAATCTGGCCGGCGCGGTGGGTCGCTCCAATCGGACCCATGGCCGACCTCGGCGTAGGCACTCGGTAGGGGGTAAACGTCGAGAGGGTGTTCGTCGGCGTCACGACGGCGGTGGCGCGGCCCAAACGGCGGCGAATTGGTTCCGAGAACAATGGCGGCGTTGTGTCCGATTCCAGTGTCGCGGCGGCCCGATCGTGGCTGGGGATGGTCGGTGACAGTCGGGGATAGTCGGCGATGACACGCTTGAGCTGGGTGGCATCGCTTGACGGCAGGGCGACATCGATGATGGCAACGACGGCGGTGGACAGAGGCAGTGAGGGTTCGGGTGAGGGAGAATGTCGGGGAAGGAGGTAATATACCTCAGTGGCAATCTTGTAAATAAGTATTGACACGATTCCTACTCGAAACAAAATAATAACTAACTCGTAATAAATCCTAAAAAAATCTAGAAAAAAAATCAGAAAAATCCCATAAAACAAAACAAACACCACAACGTCCAAATGACATGCTCTATAACTAATAACCCACCCTAACTACCTAATAACGTGTCCTAATGCATTAATCGGCCTAAAACTATTTCTACGATTAAATCAATAAAAAGAAAATTACTATATACTTTCATATATTCTGATAACTCATCTCACATCATCTTTTCGACGTTATCATCATATATTCAGGTATACATGACTCTCATTGCTCATAATTCACGCTGGTCTCGACTCAGTGTGCGGCATATGAACTGACTTGACTCGAACCGATGGTTGAACCGATTGGTTCGCTTTAATAAAACCCTGACTCGAGTCACGGGTTTTACAAAACAGATACTAATGAGGACTCCATATACATAATTGACCCAAACCTAATATTTTTCAGGTTGGGTTGGGTAGAGTAGGTATTTTGTTTATCCAAACCTCTTAACAACACTACTCAAAGTTGACTCACAGTCATTTACACTATTTCATTACTCTAACAAACAAAATGTTACATGAATTTAATATATATTGTTCCCAATAACACTTGAAATTGATAAATGTTTATTTTTTTTATTACTTTAAAGAACTGATTTGACATCTACATTAAAAAAATAATATATTTAAATATTTTTCTATTCGATTCGAAGAGTCAATGACAAATGTCACCAGAAGTCATCTGTAAAATTTGACCCAAAATCACTCGTAAAGAGTGGAATTGACTCGAAGAGTTTTTAAAGTAGAAAAGGACTCTTAAAGCAATACAACTAGAATTAGAAATTAGATGCATGAAACATAAAACTTTAGCTTTACTTTAATCACATTAAAATGCATATACTATAAATATTTTCAATTAATTCTTTATGAACCTTCTTCAATCAGAATTCTTATTCAAAGTTGACTCCAATAATTTGAAAAGATATCTTAAATAATTAAACTTGGGACATAACAACTAGTTCTAATTCTTAAAATAAGCATTTCAATTCTAATTCTTAATATTTAAAATAAATTTGGAAAAGGCAAACTATAAATCAATCAGGGATGCATGACTAATCACCGTAAGAATTTTCTTATATTTTTGTAGAATAACATATGTTTTTAATAAGTTTTGAATTGCTAATTAATACCTTCTTCTATAACAAAATCAACTAATTTAGCTTAGCTATAAGTGAAGATAGAATCAAATTTATTTTTTGAGAACATTTACCAAGGATTCCAAACAGCAATTGAAGTTTCTAATTTTCTTAGTATGTTTGTATAATTTATATTTATAATAATATGAATTGTTTACATTTTTTATGTAGATTGTGGCTTACTTACTCGTGTCATCATTATCGGCGGCGGCTGCCTTAACCACTAATATGCGAAAGAGATCAGATAATGTGTTCACCGATGCTTCATCTGCGACAGTTAGCACGGCGTTCTTCGCTTTCGTATCATTGGCAGTGTCGTCGTCGATATCGGGCTTCAAGCTCTCTAGTCGCTTTTACATATAAAACTGCCGAAATTCTTTGATATCTAAATTGTGATACCCATCTTTCAATATAAATATTACTCCTTTTCTCCGAATAACTCAAATGTATAAATTAAGATGTGGATTTGTTTTTCAACTTTCAAATATTAATGGTTTGAGTTCAAAATGTTATACATGACTAGAGATGGGTTTGGATCAGCATATCCAATCTGAATTTGTCTAACCGGTATCAGATTTGAATATATATAAACTTTAATTATATGAAATATGAAAAAAATACTATTATCATTTTTAATATTTAAAAAATATCTATTATAATATATTAAATGTGACTTTTAATGACCCTTTATTATCATTTCTGATGGTCGTAGCCATTATTTTAAATTCTAATAGTCCATTTATTGTTGTACCTTTATTTTGACTTTTAAGGCATATTTTATTATGACTTCTAATAGTTGCACTATTTATTGTCACACCTTTATTATTACTTTTAATAGTTGCACCCTTTATTATTACTTTTAATGGTTGCACCCTTTATTTTACACCTTTACTTTTAATGGTCATACCGTTTTATTTTCACTTCTCCTAGTTGCAACTTTTATTTTCACTCATAGTAGTCTCACTCATTGTTATACACCCTATATTATTATATTCTTTCACCTAGCATTAACTTCTTTTTAAAGTGTTGGGTGTTTCTTTAAGAGTTATAAGTATTGATTACTTATATATTATACATGTTGAACAATAATATTATATTATTAATGACTTATGATGCACATTGTGTCTAAATATTAGTGTGTGTATGAACAAAAAATACTTTATAGAAATGATTGTTGGAATTACTCTATGGAATACAGGATGGACAAAAGCAACTAACTAATAAAAACTATTGTTTGCATTGAAAATCGAAATCAAAAGTATTTGTACTAATTATTTGTATCCAGGTTCAATGTCTACCACGTAATATTAATATGGTATTAAATTTACAAAAATCAATCATCACTAGACCAGGGCATCGCATGATTCATGCCTAGTTTTTTATAATCTCACAACTCGAATCAAATAGAGAACAGATCCTCCTAAGCCCATATCTCTCATATATATGTGAATATATATATATATATATATATATATATATATTATTGATAATCTGAACTTGTATTTGTATTTGATTTGAATTAGTGCGATTTGGATATCGAATTTCTAAAGGATTCGTCCTCCACTAACTTACAATTCTCTTGTTACTAATGGGAGGGGAGCATGTCTGTTGCATAAAAAAATGCCTATTTACATTTCTCCTCTTCGCTTACTTTAGCTTGCTCTATTGTTCGAGGCAGTGCTAGTACATTTAGTTTCAGTAAAAAATGTTCGAGTACACAATGCATGAACATAATAACATATTGCATACAAAACTTAGTCTAAAAAATAAAATTTGCTTAGTAATAAAGTCTCATTTAATTATAGTACAATATTAACCTACGGGGAAGTTCTGGAACTTGTTGGAAAGTAAGAGGATCCCCTAAAATTGCCTACTGCATAATAATAATTAACGAGTTAAATATAATAATTAATTATAATACAAGCTTAGGTCCTACTTGTTTAACATAAAATAGATATAAATGACATGCAAATTTTACATTGTCAACCTTACTAAAAGTACTATATATATATATATATATATATGATATATTCTCAAGAAAAATTGGTACATGCTTACTATATTTTACATTGAAATTAATCATGATTATTATCAAATGAGTCATACAAGTGCTCTCCTATATTATAAAAATTTACCCCCTTTTTCTTTTCTTATCTCGGGAGATAAGAAAAGAAAAAGAGGGGCAATTAATTGCACATGGAAGATCTCACAGGTAACCTAATTAAACGTCATAATGATCACATACAAGTTGTTCAAGTTTTTTTTAATTGTTTGAGCTTTTAAACAAATTGTAAATCATTTAAATTGTACATGATATTAGAGTAAATAAGGCAGAGGCTAGAGCCCCTGTTGGAAGTGATATAAGTCCAAACAAGTATTAATTTGCCTCATCTTGTACCTGATACACTATTTGTCTCGTCTTTGTCTACTTACTAAGTCATTGAATTTGATTGCAAATGAGGGGTAGTATTAAAATAAATACTAAATGCCTTTTGTCCTTGAGCTTTTGGGACAAAATAGTATACTTCATATAATTTATACATGCAGCTATAAAAAATCCATTGCAAAAGATTTCCATATGTCAATTTCATACGTAAGCTCGCCATCGATTGCCCTAAGCTCACCATCGATTGCCCTAAGCCGTTCGCCATTGTGGCCTCCTCTCACACACATATTAGGTATAATATTCTAGTTTTTCAAATTTTTTACTTTTTGATAGATATGTTAATTAGGACTGAAATTATTTATTGTTGCTATTTGTTAATTGTTGTTGAATGTTTATTTTTTATTATTATGACGAATTTTTAAAATTAGAATTAATTTTGTAATTATGATTGTTATTTTAGATTTATTTTAAAATTAGGGTGTTTGCACTTTTTTTCAAGACTAATTAATTTTCTTATGTTTGAAATTTTATTTTAATGTTTTTCATATATACGATTTAAAATATTGATTATGATCGTAAACAAATAGCCAATAGGCCGAAGCATAATCATAATAGCTGGTAATCATACTCATGGAACAGATAATAGCTCATGGTAACATGTAGGTAGTATTGCTAATAAAGTCTATTTGATAATCACTAGAGCACTATTCGGTCGAGATATATTCAACGGAGGCGTACACATGTCAAAATATATACACTTCTAGTTGGTAGTAAGCTGATATCATATATATGACCGTCAACTAAGCACCACACGTGGGGACCAACGCAGCCCCTTGTGGATGTCACGCATCGTCAAAATCTAAAAACATAATACATTTTTAAGGTCTGGGATGGACAATTCAAATAGCGCTAAAATGCAACTTTGAACTGGATCTTGCAACTTTCAAAATCTCATCAAGGGATTTCATCCTTTAGGTTTTAATAATTTGAAAGATTGAGTAATTGACCCGTAGATAGTGGGATCTAATAAAATGCCAATAACTATGTTCTATGATGTAAATTAAATCACATGAGCCAAACAGAAGAGGTCCTAACCGACTTAAGAAGAGCTCTTCGTCTAACTGTGGCAAGCCCAACTACGAGCTAATTATTAATGTGGATAGTTGTATGACCTTGTATGATGAATGTGTGCAATGCATAAATGGTCCTAGATGCAGCAAAGATGCAAGGCATGCAATGGAAAATTAAATAACGCATAATTGATCTTATATGATAACCATGTTCTTACGTGAATTATGATATCTTGAAACAAGCTGAATTGGTTGATAAACCATGTGCTGATATCTTAAGTTTGATGTTGGTCTATTAGGAACATTAATCGGGCTTAAACCAATGCAATTAAGATATCATAAAATGTCGGTGTGTCCGGGGATCTAGACGCCCAGGCTTGAGATATCCTAAGACACTACATAGTATCACAATATCTGAATTATTATTAAAATAATCTAATGTGATTAGTAAATTAGTTACTAATCCAATGATTAAATCGATGAGGCGAATTGAGATTTAAAACTTAAAAGATGTAGAATCGAATGGATTTGGTTGGCCCTGACGGAGCAAATTAGGTGTCATTGTCACCCAACCAAACTATGCAAATAATGATTTTATTAATTAAATCTTTCATCATTTTTTAAATTACTTCACTTCATTGTGAAATTAATTAAGCTTATGAGTTGAGTTTGTTTTATAATCAAACAAGCACGAAAATTATTATTGTACTGTTTGTTTAATTAATTACTATTTGGTGCATGATCTGAGGTGACTTAGACACAACCAAATGTATATAGTTCAACTCTTTTTATCTTTTCAACCTTGATTACATGATTTAGATAGTATTTTAACAATACAGTCAACAAACGCACAAAACAAAACCTGAATATCAACAATGGCACAAACTTTATATAAACATCAAATTTTTATAATGATATAACATATAAAACATATTGAATATTATGAAAAAATGAATAAAATGATATGATATACATGAATTCTAACAAGATCTATATGAACTAATGCAAATAAAGCAAAATAACGAAAGTTAAAGAGAAGAAAAGCATACCCGTAAGAAGGGGAAGGGAAGGGGGGGAAAGGGGAGAAAAAGGAGAAGAAATGAGGGAAAAAATAAGGAAAGTGAGTATCAAGAAGAATTGGGAGGTGGCCAAGCTGGAGGAGAGGAGAAAAGAGGAGGAGAAGAAGCGTGGTGGCTAGGTTTTACAAAATACCTAACCAGACGCAAGCCCAATGCCGCCTGGGGGCACCCTTGCACTATGTGTAGGGCACACCCATGTGCAAGGGCAAAAAGGTGCCAAGAGGGTGCTCTTGCACCCGAAGCTTAGCCACAGCAAGGGAAAAGGAAGAAATAAGGAAAAGGGAAGGAAGGTGGGGGAAGGAATGGAAGGGAACAAAAGGAAAAAGGAAAAAGAAGGGCCGATACAAGGGCCGAGACTACTTCTAAATATGACTAGGGCTCGATGGTATGCCGAGGATGTAAGCGACATGAGTTTAACACGACACTCGGCCCTAGGCTAACTAAACATCCGAAACAAGAAGTCCACAACTCGACAATCGAGGCCGATCGGAAAACACTCAACAACAGACACACTCAATGCCCAAGTCCATAACAACACACAAGGACTCAGTCAGCGTCAACTCGATCAAATCGGTCCGGCTGCACACTAGCCAAGTCTAGTCAAGAGCCAAATTGGTCGTAAAACCCCCGGACCAACAGACTGGGTTTTGCAAACATGTTCTAATTATATTGAGAATTTTATAGACTACTTGATCCGAGTATGCCGAGACAGTTTAGTGTCACAATCAAGGTCAAATTCCATGGACCATATATGACGTTGATTTATGTACCTCTTGATTTGAGAGTTATATAGTACATGGAGTGGATGATAAATTACACCAACATTCAATTTACATTATTTACACATAAAAAATGTATCAACTATTCCTTAAAGTTGTTCAATTTCATTTTAGGTGAAGTATACATGGTGGCCAGAGGATGAACCATGGGGGCAAGCTTCCTTCTTTGAGGTCGCCGCCAAATTATATGTGGGGGGTGTTGAAGCAAGCAAGGGATGCAACAGTCGCACTATTGGGCACAGGGAACCTTGCAAACTTTGTGGAGGAAGGTTGGCTGCTTGGATTCAGTCGAACATTTGGGACATCTCATATGAGATCACTGGGCTACTCATAGATTTCGGGAGCTATCATAGAAGAATAAAAAGAATTGGATGACAAAGAAAGACGGTAAAATAACTTGCCATTTTGGTAGATTTCTTAGTTTAGAGACACAAGAAATGCTTGGTATGAATACTTTTCTTCAATTATTTTATTCATCATTTGGTTAAGTTGTAATTCATTTAAGTTTTTTCAAAATGTAGGAGAAAGAGGTGGGAAGCCCTATCCCGTTGTCAATTTTGCTTGACCACATGCACCAGCAAGGCAAAGGGAAGGGTGCATATGCTGATAAGGAGTTTGAGCCTATGACAGTAAGTTTTTAGATTTTATTTTATTTTAGCTTGTTATGTACTTTTTAAACAATCAAATAAGTGAGTTCAAATTTCCATTTCGAAATATGTTTTTGTTGTGAAATTTACACAAGTTAGCTTCATTTGTATTACGACATTGTAACTCTATCTTCTACTATTTGCCAAATTTTTAATTGTTGCCAACAATTCAAGTGAATGAAGAAACATGGGTTGAAAGATATTTTGTGTTATTTTTCTTTGCAAGCGAAGGACCCATGCGAAGCCAAACATTGATTACTTGATGAATGTGAAATTGTTATATGAATGTGTAGTTTTTGTGTGAAATGTGGATTATGAAGTTGTGAAATATGAAATATGAAATTTGTACAGGTGTGAATTTTTTATAATGTTCCATTTATAAGAGATACTCTGCCTTTTTTTTAAATTATATACTTTATAATGATTTCATTAACAAATTTCAAATATATCAAACTTCTTTTTCTGTAATGTCATATGATATTATCATTTTGTGCATGTTTTCTTTTTTAAAAATCATTAACTGATCCGCGTTAATAAATAAGCTTTTTCCAGTCCAGGTATTGAGAGTGTATAAAATCGACATATGGTAATGATCCTTCTAGCCAATCATTGACTGTTGGCCCTATGGCATATCGATATGCAAACGGAAACATTATGGATTGGGATTTGCATCGATGGCAGTGCTACACCTTCCTCCTAAGTCACGTGGATCCACTTTTTATCATGCTGGTGATACTAGATCCAACGCGTGTACCATGAGCCAAACTCCTCAACTTGTTGAGCTTAATCTCTGCAAGCTCGAGGATTTAGAGACCAATGAGTAGGATAGACAGGCAGAGATTATGAGGACGAGGGATGAGACAAGCACGAAGGCTGAGACTTGAGACCGCCAGCTTACCCAGCTTCTTGACGAGAGAGACCTGCGATAGGGAGGATGCTCTCATGCTTCGTCATATGATGACCATATGTAGAGAACATCGTCATGGCCCTGGTGATTATGACCCTTATATATAGATATAAGGTTTTCTTTGTATTAGACATTCATCTTATATTTATTGTATGACATTGAATATTTAATTATATTTTAAATTTAAATTCTATTCTATTTTTTAATAAATATTTTGTCATCATATCAATTTATTTATAATCTTTTCTAAATTCAACAGGTTATTTTAGAACAAAAAGTTATTATTATTTTAAATATTTTTTGGTTATTATGTGACCGTGTTGCGACCGATTTACGTTTGTTTTATGACCATATTTATGACCGGCCACGATCGCAAATATTTACCGACCTTAAAGAACCCAATTAGGAGCCAGAGTTGAAAACTAATTTATAACAGAAAACCCCGTTAAAAATAAATACAACTGGCTTTTTGACCAATATCCAAGTCGCTAACTTAGAAACCAAACTAAATCAAGCACGTCAGGTTCTGCTTTTGCAATCAGATTCTTTTCGATCACAAAGTTTATCAGCAACCACATTTACTGTGACCAGATGTGGCGGCTACAAATCCTGTTTCAAATATTATCAACAACTGGATTTGTGGTCTTTATCGATCGGATTTCTAGTCGTTGAAGACCGATTTTCTACTATTTTTTTTTAATTTTCTAAAAATTCCCGAGGATTAGGTGTGAAGCAAGCACTCCTGCTTTGGTGGTGTGGCTCCAGCTTACAGAGTCAATCCAGCTTTTAATTACCATAAGGGATGATTTATTTGGTTTAAATAAAAAATAAATAAAAAAAAATGACATGCTCTCTTGTGAAAGCTAGGCATACACTTTTGTACCACTTACTCCAGGTAGTTAATTATCTGACTCTCCCTTGCAGTACTCCAACCTTCCAATCATGACTTTCTACCTTTGTGAACCCTGATATTGATAAAGAAAAACAGACTTTACACATAAATTAATAAGATGAAAAAGAAAAGTACATCTAATTATATTACCAATAAATGTCATTATATAGATAACTTTGTTTCAAAAACGAGATGGAGAATTAAATATCACGAAAGACACTTCTCACATTGCAACGGCTTAATGACTCTCTACCAGCACAGTGAGAAAACCTAGAAAGAGAGTTCATATTTTTGTTGATGGAGGTTTTGCCCAAGGAATTGCACCATGGGGTCTTATTGCATTGGATGAATGTAATATAATTTTATTTTTAGTTCATGTACGCAAGCACTAGTGGAAAATAATTCTATTGTCATCGAAAATTTGTCAACAAAATTTTCGATACCAAATTTTCCACCGAACTCTAACTGAAATACAATGAGAAAAATATTTATCATTGAAAACCACGGAAATATTTGTGTTGTTCTTTTTTTAAATCTATCAACAAAATGTCACTAAACATTTCAGTGAAACTAATTTGTCACCAAAATAACACCGTTTTTTAGAGTAAAAAATCAACCACCAAAATTTACCACTGAAATATTTGTATCGGCCTTTTTATAAATCAATCACTGAACTGTCATTGAATATTCGAGTGACAAACTAATTTTTCACCGAATTGACAACGTTTTTTTGTGTCAAAAATTGAGGACACCAATATTTTGTCACCAAAATATTAGTGTCATCCTTCTTATAAGTCTGTCATCGAATTGTTACCAAATTTTTCTGCTTGTCACTCAATTGACACCATTTTATGGTGATAATATTAATTTTTTTATAAAAATAAGTTTCACCAAATTTGGGCACCAATTAAATTGGGTGCGTCCATTGAGGGCCATGTGAACAAAACTGGTGGGAAAATACCTTTTCGATACTGAAATTTTTTATGACAAAAGGCTCATTTTTTGTGACACATGGGCCTTCACCACCGAAATTTGCTACTGAAAGTTTTGGTCATAGAAGCATCGACAAGTAATTAAATCAGTGGTAGAATGGTAACAACTTGTCAATGAATAATTTCGCTGTTAAAATTTGGTGACAAGTTGTCACCAAATTTTGATGTCAAAATAATGGTAGAAAGTAACCAAAGTGGTATCATAGTTCTATGGTAAAGATTTGTCACCAAATTTTGGTGTCTATTCGCTCGCAACATAGTTTTGACACCAGAAATTTTGGTGACAGTTCTGTGACAAATTTTATAAAAGAAATTAAAAAAATTGACTCGTCGTGCGGTGGTGTACCCACGTGGCTACTGCAAGCTTAAGTGTGGATGAGCGCAGCACATGCAGCTTGCCCTTGTGGCATACAACGACAACAGCCAGTGACGGTGGCCAGGAATGGGGAATGCACATGGCTGGTCAGCTCGGTGGTGGCGGTGGGCAAAAAAGGCCAGGTTGAACGGCTGCATTGGTGGACGTGTGCAGCGGTGGACGGGATGTTGCAGGGGGCGGCGGTGGTGTGCGCGTGGCAGCAGTGGTGGATGGGGAAGGCACTGGTGGATATTATAAAACCCGTGATTCAAGTTAGGGTTTTATAGTTTGAACCAGACAGTTCCACTGTTATTTTCAATCGGTTCAATTTCAAAACACACATATCGAGCCGAGACCAGTCTTGTATTTTGAACCATGAGAGTCATGTGTGCCTAAGTATATGATAATAACGCCTGTAAGACAATAGCAGAATGAATTATCCGAATATATGAGAGTAAGCCAGATTTTTCTCTATTTATTTTAATTAAATCGTGGAAATATTTTTAGGCCAAATAACGTATTAGGATGCATTACAGGCAGTTTAGGTGGGTTATTAGTTATAGAGCATGTCATTGATGTCTATTTTATTTTATGAGATTTGTTTTCTTAGTTCTCTCAATTTTTATAATTATTACGAGATAGTATTATTTTTAACTCGAGTCGGAGTCGAGTCAAATTTTATAATACGAGACAACCATTCGTTTTTATCACTAACAGTTCATTTTTCTTACTGAGTGTTCGTTTTTCTCACATGACCATTCGTTTTTCTCACCCTGACATATATATATTCCACACTTCTAGCACTGTCATCATTCATGCTTCTCACTCAACTTCTTTGTTTTCTTCCTTCCCTCTTCCTCACAATCCTCACTCGAGCCGGCTACAACCTAGTCTCCGTCACCTTGTGTCTGACAATTACGTATAAACTTTTATCCGCTTTAATTATTTAAAATTTATAATTATTAACACAACATGCTAAGAATGATTAACTATTGTGATAAATGTCTGATTGTGAATGAAGTGATGATTTGATTGATAGTAGTGATCTAATTAAATAAATTAAATTTACGCAAGCTAATTGACTACAACGCAACTTAGAAAAACTTAATAAAAATGAGATAAATAGGATGAGACATTTTTACATTGATAATTTTTTTACTATTGTTAGATGATAATTGCATTGTAGGTGTGATATTCATGATGAGTTTGATACATCATTTAGTTAGTGGGCGTTAGCTTCTAGATTTGATGTATAGGTACGAAGTAGGAACTCGCCACCTTGGCACGTGGACATGCTTGGAACTTCTACTAGGTTCGTTAAGACCCACCTTTAAATTATTGCTCTATTCTATTGTGATTTATTTTTACAGATTGTAGGACAAGTTGAGTGGTATTTTATCGGATCCCACCTAATACGGGCCATTTAACCGACCGTCTTTCCAGATTAGTAACCCTCGAGGTTGAGATCCATCGAGTCAGTTTTTGAAATTAAGATCTACCACAAGTTGCCTTTGAGGCTATTGTATAAATCCCAACCCAGACCTATATATATATATAGTTTTCGCGTCTTCAGCAAGAGATGGAATGAGGGATATTGACGGCCTCGTCTTGAGATAGGGCCTGTGCTTGTCAAAGCAGGCTCTGGAGCTGGGGAGAACCCACTTCATTCTTGAGGGATCCTGACAACTCCACCTTTAAGTTCCTCAAACCCAAAGAAGTGTGGAGGTTTACGGCTACTGTTGTGTAGCACATGTCTAGAATTGTGGGAAAAGGGATACTAAAGGTATATGCCTGAGAGTACTCTGCCCATGTACTCAGGTCCAAGAGTAATATGGAGGACGTATAGGGCAGAAAAAATGAAATTGATGAGAAAAACTCTAGAGAAATGGCCAAAATATGATAATGAGAAAGAAAGGGGACGTTACTGCTTAAGGGCAATGACTCCCATTAGTACCCTTGTGAGAGTTCTTGAGGAAGTATATGAGTTTTTTTATTCAACAGGAGGGTTAGCTCTCCTGTGCTAATTTGATACTAGTTATTTTCTAGACTGGTAATACTTGTTACTGATGGTTTTTTTATATGTGTATGTAGGTGAAAATCGCGAGAATTGAGCACTGTCAGAACTGTGGAGAAGTAGTAAAGCTGTTGCACACATGCACCGGCCATCATGTAATGAATGGAAATGATGATTTATAAGCTGTGTAAATGATGAGATTGTTTTAGATTACTTTGTAAAATGCTATGAACGTTTAGCCTATGAAACAAAATTAGAGTCAAAGTCAAATAAAAATGTCATGTTTTGAAATTATATCGATATAAATATTTATTGTTGCCATGGATAGACTGGCCCTATTACACTTTCATGAATTGGGATTTTGTTTTTTATTGTTTTACACATATATTGCTTATCATTGACAGGGTGGTTCCTACTGCACTTTTAATCTAGACTCTATCCATTTCATTTTCAAAATTAGATATATCTTTTGAACTTTTCATTTGTTTCTTTTCTTTGTGTACTTATTTACATCATGGAATGCATGTAGGACAATGTTAAAACCCAACCATCTCATCCATACTTTGCATGTTGCATCTTCATCGTAAGACACATAGGGCAAATCTACATCAACTTAACCGAATCAAGTAGATTAGCAAACGGATCAATCGCCAGTGGCATTTTCAGGTTGGTTCAGGGGTGAACCGGAATGGGGTGTTACAAATGTGATATCAGAGCAAACCTTTGGTTGATTAAGATGGTAGATGCATTACAGGTTACATGTGTGCGAAAGCTGCTCCGAGCTGTACCAACAGGTATTTTTCTATCTTCATGCTTTTGGTTTGCTGATTTTCTAACCAAGCAGTAGTGTGATAGGGTGGTCAGATTAGAGTAGGGAGTACAAGTAGGATGGTGAACCAAACTCGTAGGATGTAGATCAGGGCCGCTTCACCTCCATTGCCTAGACAGGAGAGTCCCAACCATGGTCACAGTGACGCTGCCTCTAGCCAACCGAGGACCACAGTGCCACTATAAGAGGATAGCGTACTAGTTTCAGTTAGTTGACATAGTGAGAGCCGTCACTGAGATAGTTGTCGTGACTGTCACCATAGCAGAAGCAGTTGACAAGAGAGGGAAGCAGCGATTGCCAGGTTGGTTGAAGATCAGATGCAAATGGAGCAAAGTTAGGAAGAATTTAGAAGACAAATGTAGCAAGAGCAGGAGGAATTTAGGAGAGAGCTCAGGCAAATATCTCTTTCTATAGCTAGAGCTAAGAAGAGGCCAGTAGTAGATGAAGAGGCATGGGGAGAGCCAGTAGTTCCCACAGGCCCTCTGCCCCCTCCTCCTCCACCGCTGCAACATAAGGCTACTCCAACAACAGCTCCTCTAATTGCCCCACTTCAATAGAGGATGAGACCAGACATCAGTGGACGTGCAGTAGCAGACGGCAGGTAGACTATAGGCAGAAGTGGAATTGTAGGATTTAATGGTGTACCAGTAGTTACGAGACAACAACTTCCTCGGTATGAGCAAGGAGACAGATCGAACAGATTAGTGGATACGAGGAATTTTGAACGGTGGCAATACGAAAAGTTATTGAAGAACGGTAGACGACCTTTCTTTGGAAAGTTGGATGCAAAAGAGGCATTCTTGTTGATATCGTCAGCCATAGGAGTGTTTGACACCATGGCGTGCCCCACAGAACACCAAGTACGTATCATCATAGGAGTATTCTAGAACGAAGCCAGGATATGGTGAAGTTCGGTTTGAAATTCTATATTTACCCATTGTTAGTCCTAGTATATCACATGGTACGAATTTAGGGCAGAATTTGATGGAAAGTACTTCCCTCCAAACATCCCAAAGAGGAAGGAACTGGAATTCCAGACGCTGAGGCAAGGTCCCATGATAGTGATGCAATACGAGATGAGGTTCAGAGCTCTGGAAAGGTATGCACCGGATTTGGTCCCCACCGAAGGGAAGAGAATAGAGCACTTTTATGAAGGCCTCCATCATGAGATCAAGATGGCCGATTTGAATAGAAAGTTTTCTACTGTCAGTGATTTAGTGAGAGTTGCAAGCAAGGCAGAGTGAGTTATAGCAGCTAGACCTGTCCGAGATTTTGACCTAAGGCAACAACATCCAAGGCCATACCAGCCAAAGTAGGGAGTACAACAGAGACGCCAAACAGATGCGTCATTCAATATGAGGGCTATGGATGACCAAGCTCAGAAAATGAATCAACTTATGGTCATAAATATGGACGTCATCATGAAGGAATATGTAGAGTGGGTATAGACACATGTTTTAGATGTGGTCAGCTAGAACATCAAGCAAAAGAATGTTTGACAACTCAGCACAACAGCATGCCCTTCCAGCACTATTACAGTGACTAATGCTTCCAGCTCCCCCATTACCACAACAAGGAGGCCATCACAACCAGGGGTGAGGACAAAGAAATAGTGGTCAACAATCATCACGCCAACAACAAAGGGATCTGAAATAGAAAGGAATAATGGTTGTCATGACAGGACAAGACTAAATAGTTTTGGATTTGAGAGGAATGCCAATAATACCACATGTAGGATCGTCCACTTCAGCACCAGCATGGGTGGACACAGCCACAATTGCTGAAGCACTGGCAGATATGGCAGAGGTGACAGGTACGCTTCAAATTTTGGATTTTGTGGATAGCTAAGAGAGTAAAGCCTTCTTGATTTAAAATTTCGAGGAAAAAAATTTTTTAACAAAGGAAGATTGTAAAACCCATGATTCGAGTCAGGGTTATATAGTCTGAACCGGTCAGTTCGATTGTTATTTTCAATTTGATCTATTTCAAAACACAAACACTGAGCTGAGACTGGTCTTGTGTTATAAACTATGAGAGTCATGTGTGCCCAAGTATATAATGATAATGTCAGTAAGACAGCAACAAATGATTTATCAGAATATATTAGAGTAAGCTAGATTTTTCTTTATTTACTTTAATTAAATCGTATAATTATTTTTAGACCGAATAACGTATTACGATGCATTACAGCCAATTTTGGTAAGGGGGGCGTTATTAGTTATGGAGCATGTCATTAATGTGTATTATATTTTATGAGATTTGTTTTCTTAGTTCTCTCGATTTTTGTAATTATTACGAGTTAGTATTATTTTTTTCTCAAATCGGAGTCGAGTCAAATTTTATATTATGAGACAACCATTTATTTTTCTCACTGGCCGTTCATTTTTCTCACTGATCGTTCATTTTTCTCACTGACTGTTCATTTTTCTCACTGACCATTCGTTTTTCTCACCTTGACATCTATATATTCCACAATTCTCACACTGTCACCATTCATCCTTCTCACTCAACTTCTTCTTTTTCTTCCTTCCCTCTTCCCCACAATCCTTATTCGAGTCGACCACAACCTAGTCGACATCGCCGTATGACTGACGATTAGGTATAGACTTTTATTCAATTTAATTATTTAATATTTATAATCATTAGCATAACATGCTAGGAATGATTAACTGTTGTGATATATATCTGATTGTGAATGAAGTGATGATTCGCATGATTTGATAGTTAGTGATCTAATGAAGTAAATTAAATTTAAGCATGCTAATTGACTACAACGTAATTTAGAAAAATATAATAAAAATGGGATGAATAGGATGAGATATTTTTACATTGATAATTGTTAGACTATTGTTAGATTATGGGTGCATTGTAGGTGTAATATTCATGATGAGTTTGATGTATCATTTAGTTAGTAGGTGCTAGCTTCTACAATTGATGTGCTAGCTTCTACAATTGATGTGTCGGTATGCGTGGACACACTTAGAGCTTCTACTAGGTCCGTTAGGACTCGCGTCTGATTTATTGCTCTATTCTATTGTGATTTATTTTTACAGATTGTAAGACGAGTTGAGTGGTGTTTCATTAGATCCCACTTAACATGAGCCATTTAGCCGATTGTATTTCCAGATTAGTAACCCTCCCCTCCAGGTTGATATCCCTCCTATTAGTTTTCAAAATTATGATCCACCACAAGTTGCCTTCGGGCCTATTTTATAATTCCCAACCCAGGCATATAAATGTATAGTTTTTGCGTTTTCAGTGAGAGATGGAATAAGGGATATCGATGACCTCATCTTGAGATAGGGCGTGTGCATCAAAGCGGGCTCTAGAGCGGGGGAGAACCCACTTCATTCCCGAGAGATCCTAACAACTCCACTTTTGAGTTCCTCAAACCCAGAGAAGTGTAGAGGTTTACGGGTACTGCTGTGGAGGGCATATCTAGATTTGTGGCAAAAAAGGGTACTGAAAGCGCATGTCTGAGAGTACTTGACCCTTATATTTAGGACCAGGAGTAATAAGGAGGATGTAGAGGGGGGGAAATGAATGAAATTGATGCGAAAAGCAATAGAGAAATGGCCAAAGTATGAGAAGGAGAAAGAAAGAGGACGCTGCCGCTTGAGGGTGATGGCTCCCATTAGTGCCCTTGTGAGAGTTTTTAAGGAAGTATATGAGGTTTTTTATTCAACAGGAGGGTTAGCTCTCCTGTGCCAGTTTGACATTAGTTATTTTCTGGACCGGTTGACGGTCAAGTCCGCCATTGCCCGCAGAGTCTTCGGCCTCATCGAGGGCGCCGTCATCATGTTTTAGTGCTTCTTCCCCCCGTCCCAGCCTAGGAACTCATGCTGGCCGCGCGCTTGCTGCCGCCCCCGCTGTGCTCACCTCTGTATCGAACCAAAAGACTTTGATACCATTTATAATGTCCCGGCCTAAAGTGTAACGTAATGGGCCCTTTCTTTAAAAGTTGTTAACCAAGTTAAAGATATATAATCCAGTAGGTATTAGATTTGAGACTAAGTTTATAGATTTCACATAACATGTGAATAAGCTTCTTTAAAATCAGCCGATTCAGATCAATTTTAGCCGATTTAAAGGGTTACAAATTAGAATGAATCGTTTTTCATACGTTGTAAATGACAAAATCTCCTAGCAAGATATCAGTGACTAGGACCATTAATCATTTTATGATTAATGGTAATAAAATTATGGAAACCTAAAACCCCAATTTTATTCATTTTGCACCCATTCCATGCCTTCCCTTGGGTAGTCGCCGCCGAGGCTGTTGGCCAGCTATGGTCACTAGCCATTGCCACTACTATGCATGCCTCTAATAGCATCTCTCCACCCTAGAACTTTCATTCCCTATTGAAGAACCACCCAACAACAAACAAACAAAGAAAGGGATTTACTTAAATCAAACGAAGCCGTTCAGATTCTAGAATTGCTCGTTCGAGAGCTCGAAATTTGCTTGATTGGGAGCTCAAAAACTGGCTCGTGTGGGAGATAAAAACAAGGTCATTTATAAACTCGAAAATAGATGAGAAAATGTACATTTATAAAGATTAAAAATTAATAAAATAATCTATCAACAAAATAGTCTCTCATACTCACGATTCTTATGATTTTCTGGCAATTATTGCCGGTAGCAGCAATAGTTGGGATAGAGGTAGTGTGGATTACCGTTGACACTAGCTCGGCGAGCCTGAAGCGTCTACGACGTCGACAAGGTCAGTGGAGGAGGTGGCTCTCCTGAAAAAGGGAAAAACAAGGGCAGTTGGTAGTGGGGTGGCGAGATCCAGCCAAGATGGGCGGCGCTGGACTCCACTCCGGTCGGGGAAGGTCAGAGGAGGGTCGACAACGTTGAGGTGGCGACTGGATAGCAGCAGTGACGGTCACCAGCGGCGGGATCGGCGACTAGAGCGCGGCACGCTCCAGGCGGAACGGCCGGACGACAGGGGGAATGATTGGCGAATTTCGGCCGGTGACCTGTGGCATCGATCGGCGGTGGTCCGACAGTTGGAGGCGGTGTTGGCAACAGAGAAGGAGGGTGGCAAAGGGTATGAGGAATATGAAGCGTCGGGGGGAGGTGGGGGAAAAAATGGGTGGGTGGCGATATCATAAATAAAAGTTACGAGTATACACAGTATAACTAATTTGTAATAAATCCTAAAAAAATCTAGGAAAATAAGAAAAAATTCCATATAATATATTACACAGTATAACACCACAATGACATATTGTGTATATTATTATATTATATTATCGAGTCGAGTTACGAGTCGATTTTGAGTCGTGTTTGAATTATAATCAAGTCGAGTCGAGCCGAACACTGCCTTGCTCAAACTCGACTCGTGAGTTCGAGTCGAATTCGAGCTCGAGTATTTAAATGTCGAGTTTCGAGTCGAGTAGAGCCGAGCCGAATGCCAAATGTTGTTTAGTTGTTTTGTGTTCATGCTTTGCCTGACCTTTAGGATTTGTTCATGCTGGGCTGACTTTGGTAGTTTGTATAACAACAACCATTAAGTTTGATGTTTTTCGCTCTTTAGGATTTACTGAATTTATTGGAATAGGATATGACTAGACTTTATTCATTGCCAGAGATGTAAACAAAGCTCAAATCATGCTGATTTTTTGAATGAATTTCAATTTTTTTGTATAAAATTTTCTCTTCCCTTGATCAAGATAACTCTTTTTTTTTTCTTTGGATTTAGTTAAATGTGTGTAAATGGAGATGCCATAACAGATGTAGGGTTGTTTGCAATGAAAAAACTATGACGATGACGGTTGAATTCTTTGGGTGGAAATGAATACTATGGCCTGTAATGCCAGGCATGACACCTTTCCAATAATGATTTGTGTTGCATGTATGTGGAAACTTGTCATGCCCTATTACATCCATGTCTTGCATCTTTGGAGATTGATATGCCTCCAAAATGGGATTGTAACAAGTTCGGTTGTTCTTTAGTCTATTTATATACAATATATTCTTCTGACGAATTGCTGTTGGATTCATCCCTTCTTCCTGCTTGTTTTGTTATAAAAGCTTGAATATCCGCCAAGAGAATTGTATGCATTCAGCAGATCAATTTTAAGTCCAACTTGTATCAGCATTGCAAATATGGACGATTTAAGGGATTTGCAACCATTTATTTTGCCAAATTGGTCTTCTTCTATTTCCCTTTAGCACATCTAGATCAGATGTGTGTTCTTACATTTCTAGTTCGTGCTTATAAATATCTTATTCAATTGTCCCATAGTGCCCATCCAATTACTTGGGGAGGCATAGGTAGTGATGATGCTAAAAATTCACGTAAAAATTTTCCTCTTTCAATATTTGTGAACAGAATGGCATTCAGTGTAGAAAAGCTATCATCTTGATTTTGGATGTGTTTTGTTAACAATGAGCTTTATATTGCCTACCTCAGCGTAGATGGGATAAGATGGTGGTGGTGACGATGATGATGGTGATGGTGACGATGGCAGCGATAATGATGATTATGATTGTATGGGTACACATTTGAAGCATTTTTTAGTTATGTAAGTATTGTTGAAGCTTCTGCCCATCAAGTATTATTAAGAGCCTGTTTTGACCTTAACATCAAGTATTTTTTAGTTATGGTTTGGTTTTCAATGATTACGAAACATCGATAGCTTTACTTGGCCTTCATTTGCTGGGTAATGGTTATAGTGCATCCAGTGTGGTAATGGGTGAGAGTGCTTTTAAACCTGAGTGTGAGAAATGTTTTGAAAAATAGATTTACTGTTTGCGATCTCGCTGCGAATTTTTCTAGCATGTAACAGTGACAGTAATTTAGAGTTATTGTTGTATTATATATTGTAAATCATGCTTTCTTGATCTTGAAGCAAACAACTGAATGTGTGGGATACTTGAGGAAATTACTAATTTGAAAAATTTTCAATTTTCTTTATTATAATAATAAAGTAGGAATCCTAAATTGAGTGTCTGTGAGTTGTCTTATTATTTTGTTGCCGATAGGATTAATGAAATTCAATTTGCTGGAGAACTTCAACCTCGTGGATGTTCCTACCATCTAAAAGTACCAAATGATAATTTGAAGGTGCTTGATGCAATGTTAAAAATTACTTTGGTTCTACTTATTTGAGCACGCATTTTCTTGAATTTATCTGTAAGTTGTTAGATTGTATTTTTCTGAAATGAATATCCGTTGACAAATTTTGTGTTGGGAGTTGACTATGCCTGCATGAGAAAACCATAGAATCTCCCATTAGAGTAACACTTGTCTGTGGCTTCTTTCTTTTTTGATTGATGGCGATGCTTCTGGCTTTGAATTTAGCTTAATTTGCAGAAAAAGGGTTCTCCGAAAATTTTCTGCACTGTACTTGTTAGTATCTTATCATTTAAATGGTGCAAAGACGAAATTATTGATAATTGTACATTTATACTAGAAATTATTGATAATTGCACATTTATACTAACTTATAATGGTTGACAGTTTTTTCTTACAATAAGTTATTGATTCCAAATCTTAAGTTCCTAGTAAACTAGAACATGTGAATTATGAACGAAAGCTCCATTGTCAAGTCACTCTTTAGTGGAGATCACATAACTAGTTAAGCCTGTAAAAATATGATGGTTGGATGATAAAGGAGACGCGGTTCTTGTACTTAGATGGCATGCTCTTTTTGCTGGAACATCAGCAATTTATAGTGTGCTAGTTCAGTTTTTTTATTTTGTGTGGTTTTCTTGATTGAGTTCCTTGATAAATTATTGTGGACATTTCAAGAAAAACAATGGATGTTTTTGCTAGGCCCTTGACCACCGTGTTGTCAAATCGGATTCTGCTTCAATTAAGGTGAACTTTCTTTTAAGCACCAGTTTATATTATTTTCTCAAGTTTGACTAACAATGAGAGCGGCCCTTCATTTTTAGAAGTACCAAACCTATATTGCTTTAGTGAAAGCATTTGATGCACGACGAGCTTTATGTTGGAATTATTTAAACTAGAAACTTATTTTGTTTGTATGATTAATTTAAATTTTGAATTGGAAGTAGTGAGCAGCAGTGGTCCTGTCAGCACACACTTCAGCAAGGCCATTAAAACTTGAAAATTTTCCATATATATATTTGTCCATTCTGTTTTAAAAATGGCATGGTCTGGATACGTGTAGGGGTCAATCGTTGTTCATATTTGGCCACTTGATAATCTTGTACAGTTATAATCTGTTTCAGTTTTGAAGTTGGCTTTAAATTTAATAATATATTGATATGTTTTGAGGAAAAAATCTGCAACCATAGCCTTTCCTCCTAACAACAATCTAGATCTTAGTATATTAAGAACAAGTAAACTACAAAATACTCATAGCAGGGACGCACAAAATAAAAATTAAAATATTCCAACAGCGGAAAACTAACTTTAAATAAAATAAAGGTTGTTGGAACTGAAAACATAATGGAAGTTAATGTAAAAAGGTGACTACTTTCGCCTTTATTTACGGACAAAGATGAAGAGGACTTTATGATAGCATTTGAATTTCCAAAGTGGAACTAATTGGCATGCTTTAGGATTGCCCAACAAACTGACAGCAAATGGTAATATAAAGAGAACTTCATGATTGCAGATGTAGTGAATTGCCTTATTACAATTTGAAGGATTGATATTTTTATTTACGATTCAAGGGGAATTTTTAACAGAAGGTCACCAATCAAATCCCACCTTTTGCCAAGGAACTTGACCATATCGTCATGGCAAAGTCAGATCTAGCTTTACTGCCAGTGGATGTCATGGCCTAAGGTGACACGACAAGATCTGACTCGAAGGGACGACTCTACCTATTGGGCCTACAGATGGAATACATATATATTTATTTATACGTACATCTTGTATGTGTAAATCGCTTGTTACCTGGTAGAGCCAGGTAGCGATGCATTTTAGTCGTCTTGCATAAATCGATCTAGGGTGATCTGGTCACCATTCACTCCGATAGGCGATGAGACCATATTTGGCCTTGCCGTTCCGTTGTTGGTGAGGTCAGATCTAATTGTCGATGTCACTGGGCAGGATGGATCTGACGATCCAACGCTAGATTTTGCCGTCAATGATGATTCTCGCGGAGGTGCCAATTGGATGAGTTGATTGTCACATTGATGAGCTAAAGAAGTGAGAAGGTGGGTTGAAGAAAACGGGGAATTTTTTGCCTTTCTTTTTTGAAAGATACCTCTCATATCGTGAATATTAATCTTTTAAGTTATACCCTCAGCTCGTAATACAGGTATTAAGTACCCTTTTTAGTTAATACCTCAAATTTAAATTCAAGCAAACATAAGATCAGCTCAACTTCATTTGCCACATCTTCAAGGAAGGAAAAATAGCAGATCACAAAGATATTTAGGCGGACATGTGGCATTCTCTCGTTTGTTTTTCTTTATTATTTAGTATAATAAATGAAATTATCTTCTCTCTTTTATAGTATATTCTAATAGATGTACAATATGTCTGATATTGCCTACTGCAGCGATACTGTTATATTAAATGGAAGGCATATTCTTATTGTCATTCATGACTGGTCTCTTTTTTTTTTTATGTGAGGTTCAATTATTTTTCAGCCTCGCTTAGAACTATAATTGACTAATGTCTATCTACAATCTTCAGATTCCAGAACTTGCTTTTGAGATTCATCCAGAAGCTCAGCGTGGTACACTTTCCACGGTATCATTCTAATTTGATTTCGACAACTATAAATTTGTTCATTATTTGTTTTATAGTTATTAAGTACAATGCTTGGGATCTTCTGAGTCATAAAGTTTATCAGTTAAACCTGTCACGCGTGTGAATGATATGGTTGTCGACACAAATGATGGATCTAGCTTTGTGGAGTTCTGAACTTTTAATTTTGATCTATAATTTCTGGCTAACAGTTCATGTTGTTCATTGCCTAGTTTGGTCAGATTTTATATATTTGCTAGTATGATAGAAGTATGTCTGGTGCACACTTGAAAAAATCATCTAAAGTGGAAGGTTATGACTTTTGACCTTGTAATTTGTTGGGTTATTGAAAGGCATATGAGCGTATAGAGAATAGGTGCTGCTGTCTATAAGTGGGGCATGTGTGCCAAGTAGGTGCAACTTTTGGAGGACTGATAGGACGGCTGTTAGTCGAGCGGCTTGTTAATCCTCAATGCCTTCATGCTTTCACGAACGATGGCTTGCCTTAGCAGTCAGCTAAAATAGCTAGCTACCACATTAACCGTTGGATGTAAAGTTACTTGATTGATGTTAGTTTTTGCTTGTTTTCTTGTAGATGAAGGGCATCTTGGTGCGAGCTGCAGATGATCTTCAGGCTCCGCAAGATGGATGGAAGGTGCATTAAAGCATGATGTATAAAGGAAAATAATCAGTTGTAAAGTCTTACAGCCAATATTGGCTGTAAGACCCAATGAATTTGTAGATATGTCTGGATAGCACCCATTAATTGCTGAAATTTCAAAGATGTCATTAAGGTTATCTAATGGGTGTTGATTTGCTGTTAGCTGATTGGGTCTTCCATTATTATTGGCTACAAGACATTGCATCACATGAGCACTAAAATTAATTTATAAACATTTAGCATCCCTATATTTTGCTTCTCTTTCTTCTTTGTCCTGCAGAAAGTGGATCCTAAAACGGCTGAAGCACTGGGTAAGTTTTTGGTGAGGTTGAAATCATTTGCAGTTGGAGAAGCATGTTTTATTGATGCCAAAAAATAGTTTATTGATGTTTTATTTTTGCCAACTGCTCGATGTGAACATACTGAGCAGAAGATGATCTTGTTGTGTTTTATTCTATGCAGATGTCAATTGGGATTGAACAAAACACTTCAGTAGATTGCTTGCTTTCTAATGATTAACTCTTCTCTACCAGCTTTTGGTTGAAAAATTTTTTGCCATACTCTCCCACGCTCTGAGATGCTCTTATTGAAATGCACCCACTAGGAAGAAAATACTATGAGAATTTACTCACATGTGGAATGAATTAGCGAGTAGGAATAACGTCATTTGCCTACTTAAACAAAAGTCATATTTTAATTTTTATTTGTGGATAATTGATACTGTTCTGACTAAGTAGTTCTTTCCAGAAGTGGGTAATTTATGTTTGCGAATTTCTTACACCCTGCAATAGGGTCTTGGGAGCTAGCTGAGAGCGCATGCCTTGTGTATCATGGCTTAATAATTTTTCTCTTAATCTTGGGCAGGTAGGTATACTTAAATTTTGTTTTCTATTGCAAAGTGAACCATTTAGAGCTTTTACCCAATTTCTTTCTTTATCGTTTTTGTATTTGATGAATTGGCAGAATCTCATCAACACATTCTTGTGATAATTTTGTACTTTCAATTGAGGTTGCTAAAATATGTATTCATTTACCCAAAATTTGAAGGAAGATTGTCTCTAATATTTCTATACTTGATAAGGTGTGCCTAGGTATCAAAGGGTACAACCCTGGACACTCGTGGCACAATCTTTAACATCTTGAAAGTTTTAAGACTTGGTTTTGATATTATAGGATATCTTAGGTTCAATAAAATCATCCCCATGGTACTGTCAGCTTAATATGTACCTTTGCTGATGCCTTGTTAGAACATTTTTCTAACAGTTTTAACTTTCTGAAAGGTTGGTTATTCAATTTGATTCTTTTTGAATGGTTTAGTTTTCTAATTTCAGCCAATGCAACTGATGTTTAAAGTGTCATAATTCTTAAAAGCATTTTCATGTCGTTTTATATTAGTTACTTTTTGGTAGACTTCTAATAAAATTGGGGATAGTTGTGAGCGTTGCTGGAATTCGTTCATGTTATAGTTGTTTGCACATGCTTTGTCACTGAGTAACCTTTTTAATCAATGCCCAGCTAGCTGCGTATTTTCTTCATGTAGGATGGAGGGTTTTCAGGGGAGCTCTTGATTGACTATCAACAAGATTTCTTTACCGACTGCCTTTTTTTAATGGAGATTTGCTTAGCAATAGATCCATTACTTACTATCAAGAACTACTACCGGACTCCAGAACAACAGGCGACACTTGGTTTTCTTGTTGATTCAGAATCATCTAGGCAACATGGCGCAGATGGTGGTCGTGATGCATCATTGGTCACTAGAGATTCACCTTCAGGTGGTCTAAAGGACAAATGCTCATGGATCAGTTGGAGGTGTAGCTGGTCATCGTGCAATTGCTCCAGGCAATTCTGAAGAAATAACAGCAGTTTTGTTTAAATACTCTGCTCCTGAAGAAGTAAGATGAGGTCACCTTGCTCTCATTTTTCTTCAGATTCTAAGCAAAATATTATTATATCATTTTTAACGGGTTATGACTTTCCCTTCAACCTGTGGAAGATGTGGAGTCAGACCTGAAACTCGGATGTGTGACCCACGTATCCTTTTCTTTTTATCCTTATTGGCTGCTGTGGATAGCATTATATGTGAATTGTCAGTGTCAGTGATCAAGTTCAGGAAGGTCGACATCTAATGAAATATATTTGCGTGTACTATTTGCTTCAGATAGATAAACTAGCTTCTTTTTTAGTGCTTGATGTCCTGTTTTTGGTTTTTGTATCATGGCATATGATTTTTTTTCTTCTTCCGAACAGAACAAATTCTATGAAATGGAGGATCTTAATAAGAAAATGGGTGGTAGATCTTTTCTTTTCTCGACGGAAGCGCTATTGATAAATTCAAGATTGAAGTACGGATTGATGTCCGCTTGTTGTGTTGCTGAATCAGCAACTTCCTTTTAACTTGTTAAGGTCTTTGATGAGTAGAAAATTCCTGCAAATAAGGATTTGGGATACATCCATCAGTCCAGTGATATGCTAGGGGAATAGTCCTCTTAAAGCTAAGAAAAGTTCCCAACGTCAGGGCAAAGAACCAAGCAAGTGAGAAGGAAAGAGTTAAAGAATGGAGGTCAAAGGCTCTTTTTATTTCATCAACAAAGATCTGAAAATTGGCAACAGCCGCTAACCCGTTTTTGTATTATGATAGACTCCAAATCCTAGCCAAAAGATCCCAAATAAGTCTCCTTTCTTTATTAATAGAGTGTTTGCTTATAGAGCTTTTGGTTGCAATATAAAATTTTCTACAATTATAAAAAAATGATAGAGGTGATAAAATTATGTTTGGCAGGAGAGTGGGAGAGGGATGAGCGTTAGAAACAAATAAATAGGGCTCCACGCTTATTTGTTTTCCCTCAAGTTTTGTGAAGCTTTCTAGAAACAGCCCTAGCACTCTATATTTTGTCGATATTTTGCCAAACAACTTTTTTATCCTTTTATCTTTACCACCATATATTTTGGCAATAAATGGGCCCAAAACAAATTAACCAAACATCCTATTAACAGCTTTTTGGTTGGTGAAGTAGTTTTTTTCCGGTCACGTTCTTGCCACCCATTTTAGGAGTGATCATGGCCTACCTCCTCTCAATCTGTACAGCTTCAAATTAGGAGTTTGACTTCTCATTTTTGTAGGATTCTAAGATTGATCCACAAATTTCTTGGCATGGACACATGTTCGAATAGGCGAATATTTTTTTGTCAGTGGTTTCTCAATTTTTCTTTTTCTTCAAGAAAAGAAAGTGTATTGGATGTTATTTTTTATTTTTTATTTTTTTACATATACATATGATGGTGACATTGATGATGTTGGTAACATGGCTATTGTATGGAATTAACTTAGGCAAAATGATGAAAGGCGATAATCAATAATGAAAAAAAAGAAATAATAAACCAATAAGCTCAAGTGGTAACAGAACACCATTGTCTTATGCCATCAATCATCTGAAAATACCTGTCATACGTTGATGAAGTTTCTACATTTATAGACATGACCATATAACCATAATTAAATACGAAAACATTCTAAATTAGGGGATTACAACAATAAGCATAACTTAAGACGATTTACATCGGTTACATTTTTACTGAACTGCTGTATCGAAATCTGGCATATATCCAACCATTTTCTAGCTAATGATATACCTTGTCCAGTTAATATTTTTTGTTTGTTTACTAGAAGAGATCTATTAGACGCAGAATACTGCGATATATTCCAGGTTTAGATGTTTAGCCATATTCGTGGGTATTTAATCAAATGCATCCCTAATGATCGGTGTTGGTGATGATTACAACTTTACCTTTTTGATTATTTAATTTTGATTTTACTTTGATCATGATTGTAGATATCAGGTATTATGTCTTTCTGCAAGGAAGGCTATTTATTTTTGGTAGTTTGTGCTTCGTTTAACTATTTTCAGACATTTCATATTTTCAAGAAGTGATTGTGATGGCATCTACTTGTGATGCTTGCGGTTACAAGAGTTCTGAGGTTTGAACTGATTATGTTATTTTCGTTACAAAAATGTAGTTAGCAGGAGCGAATATCTGTAAATTGTCTTTGCACATCTTGTTGGTCCATTTGAATTTTTGAAAGTTTGCTTGTATTTTTATAAATTTATGTAGATTTACAACGCTATGTGGAATTATGTGTTATAACTCCAATGTGCATGTTAAGGGGCAACTTTTGTAAAACCCGGGTTGTCTACCCGAGGGTTTTTATAGCCGGTTCGGTTGTTAACTGAATTGGGTTAGTAGGGTCTAACCCTTCTTGTAGTGGTTCATCTATGATATGCTATAAGTTTCCCGACCTTAACCGACTTCGACGTTCTGTACACCTGTTTAGATGCAGCACGCCCTGCTTTATGATGTTTGGTTCAATTTAATCGTATATAGTTAGATGTTAGAATTGTATCTCTCGCGTACCTTTTGTGTGCTTACCGTATGTTCGATAACCTTTCGGACCGTCCTAACCCCTTTTGGGACATGCCGTGCAATTCCCGAAGTGGACCCGATTACTTTAGGGTAAAAACCCTAAGTTTCTTGGGTTTTGAGATAACCCAACCCATACCACTTTTAGCCAACTCAATCCACTTTTAGATAACCCAACCCAACCTATACATCTATAGGTATGACACCCATACTCCTATTGGTATGGCACCCATACCCCTTAGGTATGACACTCATACTCTATAGGTATGACACCTATACCTCTAGAGATATGACACTCATACCTCTATGACATCACCAAGCCAACCCATACTTCTTTAGGTATGGTGCCTATGCCTATGACATCACCACCCTTCTTCTATAAAATCCACCTCTTCCCTCACCTTTTCACCATTTCTCTTTTCCCCTCCAACCAATTTCTTCCACTCTCCTTGCCTCCTTCTTACTCTTTAGAGCTCCAACCAACCCCTCCACGTTCCTAGAAACCTTGGGTGGTAGGCTTTGAGGTTGGATGCCTCAAAAGACCTCCCCTTGGTTTTCACTCGTTGGCATCAGGTTTGTGCTGCCACTGTTGCTCATTGTTTGGTGTGTATTACTTATATTATTCCATGTAATTATTTTTAAAATATTTTTATAGTATATATATATATATATATGAATGTTAGGAGAATTTTGAGGACTCATTTATTGTATTTTTTCAAGTAAACAAATAGATATGATTTTTCAAATGTATGTATGTCACTAAAATGCACCATTTCAGTATAAAAATCATACCTTGCCATTATGATGTCCAATTTACACGATTATTATTATATTGCACTCACAACATATAGCTATACAACTTTGGTGTTGTGTGATTTACCTGCCATGACATATAATTTGCATGTATGAGGGTAAAAGTTGAGGAAATGTGACGACTTGGACCATTGTGGTGATATAAGCGCTTCTTTCTCCAATTTTTATTCTTTGACATTGTATGATCTATTTATACAAATTATGCCATATTTTTCATGTTAATTTTATGATTTCACTGTAAAATTTTAATCCTAATATAACTACTAAATAATCTTGAACATAACCCATAAATACGATGTGTATTTCCTTTGTGTTTATGACTGTGAGTATAATCAGTGATTGTGTGATATTTTTAGCCATTAATTTAAAACTAATAAAATCTTGTAAAATTATATGACACCAAAATAATTGTCTAATTTAAACATATAAAATTTTTGAAGGTTTAAAAATCATCTAGATAATTTTAACAGGTGATTACTAAGATAGTATAAAGATGCTGGGTAAAAACACTAGTATTTTACTCCAGTTTGCAATTACCTTAAAATAGGTTAACGGAGTTGGATTTTAGTAAAACTTGTTCCAGACCTTACCCTATATTTGAGTAGCACTCTTTTTAATTTTGAGGCCATTTGGGTAGGTTTCCAAGTTTATTTCTGAATTTCAAGTCCGTTAAGGTTCATATAGCTCTAGAAACAGCCCATCAAGTGACCCAAATTGTGAAATATACTTAGGCCCATCTACAAAATAAATTTGAACTAGATCTTACTGGGATCAAAATCAGTGTGTTAGCTAACTAGGCCCACTGTCCCAAGCCCATTTGGAGTCGTCTAGCTCATGAACCAATAGTTACAAATTTGTGCATAGCCCAGCAATACTATTCCAGCACCACGGGGCCTAATTTAATGGGCATCATTCCCCTTGATTGGCCCATGAACTAGCCATTGTCGAATTTAACAATGAACCTTACAGTGTAAGGGACAACTCATATAAATTTCAGCTCATTTGGACATTTTTGGGCCTCTCTGAAAAATAATATGGTAAGCCCATTCAATTAAAAACCACAGAATTGATTAAATCTCACTAAGTGAACGTGAAACCAAAACGTTAAGTACGTTATCTAATAAGGTTTAACACTTCACTTATGACCTAATTAAGAGAATTAAGTATAGTTAAGTGCTGAGCTTATGTGGAGGCTTTGCCTTGTTTTGCGTGCCGATGTGACCCAATTCTTATTCGGTTCCATCTCCATGCTAGGTATCACGGGTGAGCTCACCGACTAGAGTACGAAGCTCTATTCACACAAGTCTGTAGGACTCCCCTTTGCTTGATCTCTGCTTGACTCCTTGCATGTCGAGTTTAACCGTGTTTTAGATGTAGGACGACATTGGCGGTGTTTTATCGGATCCCTCTTATGTCGGGCTATTCAGTCGTGTTTTCTACACATGTTTAATAAAACTACAAGGATGAGACCCCTTGTTAGTTTTTGAACTGAAGCTCCAGAAATATATGATATAAGCCTCTTCCCAAGCCTAATATCTAAGTACGCGCGATTTTATTGATTTCACGAGTAAGAGAGTGAGCGGTATGGAGATATGTATAGACCGTACTAGTACTCCTTCAAACCCTGAGGTAGTGCGGTGTGTGAGGGTACTGCGTAACGCAGCACGTTTCCGGAATTTGTGGCTCTAACTTAACTGTTCCTTTTGCCACTCGAGTACCGTGGCGGGTGATATGGAAGGTGTGAGGGCGTAAGCGCTGTATGTATGTATGAATATAATTATGAGTCGTGCATGCAAGCTAGCAATTGCTTAAGTATGTTTTCTTACCATCCAGTGTGAGGCATTCTTGAAGTTTCATGAGTTTTCGTAGGTAATGGAATACCCATTTGTCAGCTTGCTATTTTACTAGTAGTTATTTGGACCGGTAATCAAATTTATTTGATTACTGACGTTGTTTTCTACTATATGTAGGTGAGGTTCCCTAGTGTTGGCCGGCCTCGGTGCATTTTCTACTATATGTAGGTGAGGTTCCCTAGTGTTGGCCGGCCTCGGTGCATGGATC
>JAVDBV010085044.1:0-16382 GCA_032619315.1 Piper longum | reverse complement strand
CGACCGGCGGTCACCGCAGCCGCGCCGCCGTCGGCATTTTCCGATGACGGGAACCGGTGGCCCTCTGCCCGACCCGTTTGCCCAGTTACACGAGGCCATTCAGCTTGATTTGGTCTGGGTCAGCTTGGTTCGGTCCGGTTGAGCTCATTTTTTGACCGTTTTCGTCTGTTCTTGCACCATTTTGGTAATTCCAGAACCAGTACATTAGTTTAGATGCATATTCACAATACTTAGCATGATTAAATGTTATGAAGAATTTTCTTTAATTATTATTTTATTTATTTATTAATATTTATTTATTTTTATTGATATGTTTATCATATAAGTTGAATGTTTACATGATATTTGTTAATATTAATATTATATTTACTTATGAATATTAGTCTTATTATGGTCACTAAATTTTATTTATTTATTTATTTATTAGTTAATTTATTTATTTATTTATTCGTTATGTGTATGTTATTAATTATTTGTAATTAATTATGTATTCTTGTGTTGTATGACTAATATTATTATTATTTGTGATTAATAAATACTAACTATTTATTTATTATTTCTTAAAGTATTATTTAATTAATTAATAATTATTTGATTATTTATTTGCTTCCTAATACGGGTATACATGATACTTACTCGTGTTTACCTGTGTACGTACATAGTATAATTATATTATTATTTTATCATTAGTATATTATTTATGTTCATGATTATGTGTTTATTATTTATCTAATTATCCATAAGTATACTTTCTTGTATATTTATTATTTTTTATCTACTATTATTATGTCTCGCTTTACGTGCCAAGTGTTTAATTATAAGTTTGTTAGCATTGATTCCTTTATTAGGATGTATTGATGATATGAGCACATACCACGAGCATGTATCATATAGAGACATTAGTTTTTACTTAGCATACTTAGTAGTGGGTTTCGATGTAGGCTTCGGAGTCCGAGCTCGCCGTAGATGTGCAGATACGCTTGGAGCTTGGACCACAGGTCCGTAGGACTCTCCTTCTCTACTTGACTCCTTGCGTGTAAGATTTAATCGTGTTCTAAACGTAGGACGTCATCGGCGGTGTTTTATTGGATCCCTCCGATGTCGGGCCATTTAGCCGTGTTTTATACGCAAGTTTAATAAAACTATAAGGATGAGATCCCTTGTTGGTTTTCAAACTTTAACTCTAGAAATTTATTATACAAGCCTCATCCGTAAGCCTATTACATAAGTACGCGTTGTTTTACGGATTTCACGAATAACAGAATGAGTGGTACGAAGATATGTATGGACCGTGCTACTACTCCTTCAAACCATGAGGTAGTGTAGGTGTATGATGGTATTGCGTAATGTAGCGCATTTCCAGAATATGTGGCACTAACTTAATTGTTCCTTTTTCCATTTAAGTACAATGGTGGGTGATATGGAAGGTGTGAGGGCGTAAGCGCTGTATGTATGTATGATTATGATTATGAGCCGTGCATGCGAGCCGGCATTTGTTTAAGTATATTTGCTTAATGCCTGGTGTGATGGATTCTTGAAGTTTCATATGTTTTCCTGGGTAATGGAATACCCATTTGCCAGATTGTATTACTTATTTTTCGGACCAGTAACATTCGTTACCGACGGTTTTCTTATAATATATGTAGGTCTCGCAAATCCTGTATCGACTTCGGCTAAAGGAAAGATAAATACTACACACACTTGAGCTCAACGTAAGATTTTCTTTCTTGCATTTATTTTTATTTGATGTATTTTGATATTTAGTTGACAATGTCTTCCATTCTCATGACACCAAGAGGGTTATTTCGATCTTTTTGATCAATCGAGTCGTATCAACTATCAGCTTTAAACATGACTCGACTCGATCACAACATTTCTGATTCGGTTCTTAAGTGAACCGAAATCGAGGTGTTACAAAAATTGTTTGAAGGACTCCATCCCAAACATCTATGTAATCTTAATAATTATATTCGTAAGGGATATCTTTGGGAGGATGAACATTAGATAATCTTCTAATGACATTAGGATTGCCATAATCCTTCATACTAATAACATTATATATTATCATCTTACTATATGCAATAGTTGTTTCAAATGCATCTGGGTATTTGATTTGATAACCTTCACTAACTCCACGAAACTTATGGGTAGAAATACAAGAGCTGGTGTCTTGAAATATCAATTCAGAGTAATATCGAATTTTTCTGGAAACAATGGCAAAGTTTGAAAAAGGCGGAAGTATAGTTGAAGCAATTTGAGCTGAGACCTCTACTTGTAATGCATCTGTAGTAGACTCAAGGTAATAGATATGTAAAGGCTGATGTTTTTTAATATACGGGCTAAAAACCCTCTATGAAGGAGTTGAATATGTAGTAGAGCTATCTCCATATTCATATTATCTGGGGAATTTTTGAGAAAGTTGTTTATGATAATCTCTTGCATTTGGGAGTTGTTTATCATTTCATTGATCAATTATACCCCTGCAAAAATTCACGAGTAAGAAAACTAGGGAGAGAATTAGTGTCTCCTTTGATATATTCACTGTCAAACTCAAATATAGCCAATAAGGTTTGCCATCTTGCAAAAATATGTTTAAATGCAAGATATTTTACATTTTTTTCTAAAATATCTTTTGCAACTTTTCAATCTATTCTTAATAAAAAAATATTTATTTAGAAAATCATCTTGAAATTTTAAAATACAATTATTAATACTAAGGATTTCTTTTTTAATAGTTGAATATTTTTGCTAAGTTGGATTCCATAACCCTGAATGATATCCAATCACAACATCATAATTTATAACTTGTTTAAGTATACCTCTAAAACCTAGGTCTGAGGCATCAATTTCAACTATTTTAATTGTATTTGGATCTGCTTAGACATAAATAGGGAATAAAGTTAATTTTATTTTCAATATTCTACACTGCTTTAGTATGTGCTGTAGCCCATGGTTTAGGATTTTTTCTCAACCTGTGCCATAATTATTTACAGTCTTTATCTAGATTTTTATAAAAGTATGATATGTAATTTAAACTACCTGAAAATCTTAGTAATTTAGTTTTATCTACTAATACATCTAGAAATTTAGAAAAAAAAACTCCATTACTCTTCCTATAGGTTTAATATAACCTTTTTCTATATCTTGTCCTAGATATCTTATTTTTGTTTGTACCAAAACCATTTATTTCTTAGGTAATACAATTTCATTATGTCTTGCAATCTTATAGAATTGATTTAAATGTTTAAAATGTTTTTTTTATACTATTAGAATATATAAGCAGATCATCTATATATACAATTATAAAACTTACATATGGATTAAAAATGTCATTCATTATTTTTTGGAATTCTAAAGGAGCATTCTTAAATCCAAAAGGAATAGCATTCCATTCCTATTGGCCAAATGGAGCATTAAATGATGTTTCATATTTATCTGTTTCTTTTATTTGGATTTGCTAAAACCCAAACTTAAGATGAAATTTACTATATATCTGTGTTTGATATAATTTATTTAATAAATCTTTTTTATTGGTAATGGATCTGTTATCTGTTTTAAAACTTTATTTAAAGGTTTATAATTTATTAAAAATGTAGATGCTCCTCTTTCTATCTCTAATGATTTATAAACATAGAAAGTAGAATAGGACCAAGGGGAACAACTAGGTCTAATTAATTTATTATCAATTAAGCTTTTAATTTCTTCTTGGTAATATTGTACTAATTCCTTATTTATTTGAATTGGTCTTGCTTGGTATCTAGGATTCACAAAAGGTATCTTCATATGAAAGTTTAATTTCATGTTTTTTCACATCCTAGAATGTAGTTCGTAATTCATTACATAACTCTTTTTCAAGTATTTTTTAAAATGATTCTATTTGAAGTTTAATATCTGTAGATTTCATTTCTTTTCTAAGGTTAAACTTCTTGTACCAACCCAAATTCGGTTCAGTTCACGCTCGTGAACCGAACCGGCATGTTACAGCCCCGGTTAGGTCGGCTAACCCAAACCCAAGTCATGCGGACCTAATCCCAACGTCTTTAGATGAAGATACGACTTGTCATACATAGATGAATGCATACAAACCCTAACATGATACTACATGGATGACTTAGCAATCAATTCATAGACAACCCATGATTTCAATAAAATTAATAAAATTTCTAAATTAAAATGGATAAAATCTCCCCTAAAAGTGCAATTAGGGGCCACCTGTCACAACAACACATACAACGTACATACATAAATAGCAGATTAGCATTCACACATAAATCTAATCTACTGTATGCATTACTTTCTAAAGCTTGGGTCTCAGCCCACCTATCTATTCATGTTTCATATCATATCATCTTGTCTTAGTATTTCATCATATCATCATACTTTTCATTTTCTCACATTAGCACCAATATAATAAAATCATAAACGAAATATTAAATATTCAACCACCAAACATATGTGTGTGTGTGTGTGTGTGTGTGTGTGTGTGTGTGTGCAAAAGGCCTCATTACTCCTCCGTTGAAGTTGGCACATCTATCTCATACTCGTCACCTACATATTGTAAAACCCCATTTTCGGGTTAGGGTTTAACCCGATTTGAGTTTTACCTTATTTGGGTCAATATCGAGTTGGTACGAGTGAGATCGAGCCAAACTAGTTTCAGATTATGAGTAAGGGCCCAGATGGCCGTATAAGCATGTTATATTGTCTGATTATGCCAAACATGCAGATAATACGATTATGAGTTATAAGTGTATACTGAGGTATATAGATTTGTTTATATATATTAGACAGGATTTTAGGCCTAGATTTATGCCGTTGTGGCATTTAGTATCCGTTTGGAATTTTATGGGTACATCATTTGCATGCAGCCTAGGAATTTCAGATCACTCGATTGTGCCACTTTCGGCCCATCTTCATTGAGTTTAGGGTTTCGAGGCCCATTTAACCTTATTGCCTTAACTCCTGCCTATAGAGTCAATTTCAGGACTCGAGTCAGTTTCGAGTTTGGACGGTCTAGATCCGAACTTTCTGTCCATATCTATAGTGCATAAACCCATAGGTGGGTCCCACTAGGTCACAAGTTGTCAGATGACCGGATCATGCCACATGGCAAGATATGAGCCGTCCACTCAGCTTTATCTTCACCGTTTGGTATCCAGTGCCTTCCCCACGCTCAACACCGCCACCAATTTCACTCGCCGCCGGTGAGCTTCCACCTCGCCTCTAGCCACCGACGAAGCTTCCCCTCACCTAGATCTATATTTTAAAACAACCCACGATGACCCCTACGGCTGTGATCGTTGCCAGCAACGTCGTTGCACCCGGCGGCAACACCGCCCCTTTCTAGCCCATTTCCAGCCACCCATTGGCTGGACTGCTCCGATCATCACCACCATGATGTTCCTCGTCTTCTCCTCTTTCGATTTCGATCGACGGCGCCACCAACCGCGCCGCCGGGGCAGTTCTCCAGTAACGGGCGCCGCCGTCCGTGTCGGCCCGTTTACCCGGTTTGTGGTCCATTGCCGCGACCATGTTCGCCAAGCTGTGACCGTGTCCGCCTGGTCATGCCCGAGTCCGCCAACCATATCCATGTCCATGATCATGTCCATAAGCCTACCCAACCCAGCCCATTTCCAGATAACCCACACCGTGTTGGTTCAGCCCATTAGGTTCGATCTGGTTCAGCTTGGTTTGGTCCGGTTCAATCTATTTTTGGCCGTTTCTCGACCGTTTTCGGTAATTCGAAAGCCCTTACATTAGTTTACATGCATATTCACATGATTTAACATGTTTGGATATTATGAGTATTTTTTTATTAATTATTTTAGTTATATATTTATTTGTTCATTAGTATTAGTTTCTTATTTTTTATATATTTGTTAATTATGATCAATGATTATATGACTAATTATTTTTATTGATAATATATTTATTCATAAGTATTATTTTTATTCATGTTTATTTGTTATTGATTACTTAATTTATTATTAATTATTTTCTTGTTCATGTTATTATTCAAACGTATTTAATCATATCTCCGTATATTTGATATTTATATTAATATTTTTCATGAATAGTAAATATTAATAAACTATTTATTTAATTATTTATTATTTATCATTAATAATTATATGTTTACTTATTACTTATTTATGCGAATTAAATTTTATATATTTATTTATTTATTTATCTATTCTCATGTATGTTATTATGTATTTGAATGTCATTATATATTCTTGTATTCTATAATTATGATATCATTTTGTGAGTAAAGTATTATTTATTATTTATTATTATTATGTCTCGATTTACGTGATGTATGTTTAGCTGTAAGTTTATTTAGTACCGTCTTATTTATTAAGATGTCTGGATTATATGAGCACACACCACATGTATGCATCATATAGGGATGTTAGTATCTTACTTAGCAATGGGTTCAAATGTAGGCTTCTGAGAATGTACATAAACGCTTGGAGCTTGGACCACAGGCCCGTAAGACTCTCTCCCTCTCTGCTTGACTCCTTATGTATAGAGTTTGATCGTATTTTATACGTAAGAAGACATCGGCGAAGTTTTATCGTATCCCTCCGATGTCAGGTCATTTAGTTGTGTTTATACGCAAGTTTAATAAAACTACAAGGATGAGATCCCTTGTTAGTTTTCAAACTTTAGCTGTAGAAATTTATTATACAAGCCTCATCCCTAAGCATATTATATATGTACGCACTATTTTACGGATTTTACGAATAAGAGAATGAGTGGTACGGAGATATGTATGGACCGTGCTAGTACTCCTTTAAACCATGAGGTAGTGCGAGTGTATGATGGTACTGCGTAATGCAGCGCATTTCCATAATATGTAACACTAACTTAATTGTTCATTTTGCCACTCGAGTAAAGTGGCGGGTGATATGGAAGGTGTGAGGGCATAAGCGCTGTATGTATGCATGATTATGATTATGAGCCGTGCATGCGAGCCGGCATTTGTTAAGTATGTTTACATACTGCCCAATTGTGAGGTACTTTTGAAGTTTGATAAGTTTTCGTGGGTAATGGAATACCTATTTGTTAGATTGTATTAGTTATTTTTCGGACGAATAACATTCGTTAATGACGGTTTTCATATAATATATGTAGGTCATGCAAATCCTGAGTCGACTTTGGTGGGAGGACAAATAAACACTACATACACTTGAGCTCAACCCAAAATTTGCTTTCTTGTATTTATTTATTTTGATGTGTTTTGATATTTATTTCGCAATCTCTTCCATTCTCATGACACGAAGAGGGTTATTTCGATCTAATTTATTTGTCGAGTCTCACTGACAAATAATATTAAACATGATTCGACTTGATCGTAACATTTCTAATTAGGTTCTTAAGTGAACCGAAATCGGGGTGTTTTAATTTGGTATCAGTGCTTATTTTGGTCTATTGAGGTGGAAGACTTTTATTTTGAGCCAAGTGTGTGGAGTTGTCCTTAGCAAAATTGACAGGTATTTTCTTTGGTTTCTTCCTTACGATTTCAGATGGTGAGATCACTAAAATCTAAGTAGTGCATGCTTAGGTGCTTGCAATTATAGAGGACTTATGAGATGGATATGATGAGATCATGGTTTAATATACACCAATGAGGGTATTCTTGGAATGCCATAATAAGCTCCGAGATATGCTTTTGCCTTTATCGTGCCTGTGATTTGGACGACGTAAGAGGGTCCACATGCTTAGTTAGCTGAAGTTGTGTTGGATTGTGACCGAGAATACCTAGAACTTTGGCAATCACACTGGAGCACTTGCCCATCTTTTCACTTGTCACCACATGAATCCTTCCTTAGGACATGGTGTACATTGCAAGATAGACTTATAAGAGATAACATAATTATGAAGCTTGGAGTATAGAGATACTCACGTAGTTATGTGAAAAATGAACATGGATCATTGAGTGTCTTAAATAGATCCATTAGGTATATTCTGAGGTCTATAGTAAGGAACATAGACCTTCGGACAGATCTTTGTGGATGAAGGATGTGGTTATGACAGTGGAGGCACTAAGGTACTTGGAGCACAGATGAAAGTTTGGACAGATGACTTGAGATGGTCCACTTAGAGGAGATAGCAGTGGATGAGGATGAGTGGAGAGGTGGATCTACAGTCTCATGGATATTTCACCGCCTCCCCGTCTTCCACTAGTGTACATCTGTCTTAACAGCATTATTGGCCACTCTTCAAAATATGAGGCATGAACACATCGAGCATGAGATAGTTGCCTATGACCGCAAATTTAGATGGTTGATCGGATTTCACTCGATAAGCCAAGGCCAGATTAGTGATTCCTATTAAGAACCAATTATTGTTTGTAGGAGCAGTCACCCTAGATTGTAGGAGATAGTGTAGGCTCAACATTGGATAACCATTGTACATGTTACTACTATGATCGAGACCCCTCCTGATCAGATACACATGGTTAGATAACCTGAACCGAGTTGATGGCACCTACCTCTGGGGAAATAGACACATGGAGATAAATATTCCAGATACAGTAATGGGTTCATCACATACATGATCAGCATCAAGCTTCAACACCTGGATTTAACACATGGTTGGATAGGCTAAGTCGAGTTGATAAGAACTATTTTTGATGAGACAGACACATGGAGATGAACATGCTAGCAACAGTGATGGGTTCATGATGTACATGATCAGGATCGGACTTCAGCACCTGAGTAGCACAACCACCGTCCGAGTTGCACAACCACCTTTCATGTAGCACAACCACCGTCCAAGTAGCACAACCGCCATCTAAGTTTCACAACTATCGTCCGAGTAGCACAACCGTCATCTGTGTTGCGCTGTCGATGACTAACTATGCACCACTACCATCTGTGATACAAAACCACCATCGGTATATTGCACTATCACTGACTATGTGAGTAGTTGTAGTGGAAGTAAGGGCCAAGTAGTTACCTCACCTTAAAGGAGGACAACCACTTGAAGATGTTCTTAGCTTTTCATAGAGACTGCACGTCACAACATTCAGAGCAAATTTGAATCAGAGATTGAAGACAATATCTAGCTATGATAACATTAGTCGGGCAGAGAAAGTTAGGTGCACTGAGATAATTTTGAAATGATGATACAAGATTGATTTCACTAGCCATCTTGCATACAATCGCCTTGACTTGAAATCCATGGGCTAGACAGATATTGCAAGATAGTGTTATTTACGGTCTTACAGGAATCATCAAACACTATTAGTATGTCTTTTAAGGTTGTACACGGACAGAGTTCGGGAACAGTGCAGTGTGACCTCCAGATGAGATGGCTACACTGGTCAGATTGTTCAATTAGCGTGACAACGTATGTATGGGCTATACCTAGGGTATACAGGTTAGATGATTAGTAGACAGTGTTAGTGAGTCTTCTATGGATTTATATGGATAGAGTACGAGAACAAGACGGTATGACATCCAGATAGAATGACCATAGTGGTCAGATTCTTCAGTAAGCGTACACGTGACCCACAGTCAGGGTCCACAGATTAGATGATTAGTAAATGATCAGATACGCATGTTAACTCATTTAGAGTTTGGCCTAGCTAGAGAGATATTTGACTCGTATTAGAATTTTCGTATAGATGATGGGTTTAGTGAGGGAGCGTCCATTAGGGAGACAATGTTTTCCTTATGCTTCGCCAACACAATTAGATCCTTACCTTGAGGCATAAGATTGAGCCTTTGTCCGGAGTATAGGAGGCACCTTCGTGGTACTATTTAGGATTTACAGTGCAGGTAGCCGATGACAGACCCCTTCAGAGGAGACAACTTCACCCAAGATTGGGAACGACGCAGGCAGAGACTTCAGTTTGACCGGATCATGTTGACTAAATAGAGAGACACCAGTGTATGCTCATCTTGACTGATAGCTTTCCTTGAGTCTACCACAACGGTAGTAGTCATGTGAGTTAAGATTAGTACTACAAATCGGTACCGGATGGTAGGTCATACACCACTGAAGAACGGACGAGACACTATCAAACCTCAATATGAGTCTCCGTAGACTTGAGGACAGATAGTGGTTCTTTGGGTCATTTGAACCCGATCCGTTTAGAAGTGCATGACTAGTACGATATCGAGAAACACATGCCTATTGTTAGTTGATTGAATTAGAGCCACTTAAGAGCCGTCTCTTAGACTCGTCGTTGATTGGCTATTCCATAGGCTGGCCACCTATGGTGGAGTCCAATCATGATGATCTTAGAGGCATGACCATGGACCTACCCATATTTGTGAGTCACCCGATATCCTATATAAAATTTTATTACCTAACGTGACTCAGACAAACATACTTACATCACCACAGATAGAGACATGATGGCAAACTATGTGAGGATAACATACCTCCCAGTTAGAATCCTAGAGCAGTGTAACTAGTTTTCCACGAGAGATCCAGTATCTTTTCATATGACCAGAAATGTCTGACATAGACAAGCCTCTACCCAAGTATGTTCACGCTTACCTTTCCAGATATATGAGTCCTGCAAGCTATTTTCTCATATGGTTGAGATGAGTATACACTGACCAGCGCACATGTCACAGACCAGATGCAGACTCCACAGGTTCATGCAGAGTATGTTTTCATACTCCTTAAGACATGTTGTACATGTACAGGTGTTCTCACCTCCATTCCATCACAGAGAGCCCTCTTCAACAGCAGTTAGTTTATATATAGATAGTTACGATAGACATAGCACGCAATAGAGTGATAGAAGCTGTCCTTATTCCATTATGGAACAGAGTGAGATATTTGACTTAGAACTTAGTTAGATAAAACCTAGTGAGCAGACTAGTTCCTCTTACAGGGACACTTGAGTGTTTGACTTAGATTGGCGATAGTAATCCATGTAGTTCATTAGTATATACCTTTATTTTGTACTAGAGTCCACCGTATGCTAACAAAACGCGCAGCGCACCTTAGTATACCTGGAAGATCTAGAGCAGAGTGTTTTGAGTATACACCTAGTTGACCTATCACATTGATGAGGATCAGGGAGATATGGGTAGATATTAGGTCGTATGCAGCCCACCCATATAGTTTTTCATGATGTAATTTATACTAGTACCCTGCAGTACTCTAGAGTACCCGCATCACTACCAAGTAGGCTGGTTAGATTTTTCCCACTGAGGTCATTACATTTTAGTACGCGTAGTTTGCAGTAACCCTAGGATTATGTCTAGCGAGATGACTCGAGCATGCATGGTCATTCTAGGGAGATGATTTGAGCATACATGGTTAGTCTAACGAGATGATTTGAGCATCTATGGTCAGTGCACACAGATGATACTAGCATATATGGCATGTTATAAGGAGGAGAGGTTGTAAAACCCTATTTTCGATTTAGGGTTTTACCCGATTTGAGTTTTGCTCTATTTGGGTCAATATCGAGTTGGTACGAGCGAGATCGAGCCAAACTAGTTTCAGATTATAAGTATGGGCCCAGATGGCCGTATGGGCATGTTATAGTGGCTGATTATGCCAATCATGTAGATAATAAGATTATGAGTTATCAGTGTCTACTGAGGTATACAGATTTGTTTGTATATGTTAGACAGGATTTTAGGCCTAGATTTAAGCCATTGCGGCATTTAGTATCCGTTTGGGATTTTATGGGTACATCATTTGCATGCAGCCTAGAAATTTCAGATCACTCGATTGTGCCCCTGTCGGCCAATCTTGATTGAGTTTAGGGTTTCGAGGCCCATTTAACATTATTGCCTTAATTCCCGCCTATAGAGTCAATTTCAGGACTCGAGTCAGTTTCGAGTTCGGACGGTCTATATCCGAACTTTCTGTCCATATCTATACTACATAAACCCATAGGTGGGTCCCACTAGGTCACAAGTTGTCAGATGACCAGATCATTCCATGTGGCAAGATCTGAGCCGTGCACTCAGCTATATCTTCACCGTTTGATATCAAGTGCCTTCCCCACGATTTTACAAGATTTTCACCTCAATGCCACCACCACTTCGGCTCGCTGCCGGTGAGCCTCCACCTCCCCCCTAGCCACCCATGAAACTTCCCCTCACCTAGATCTATATTTTTAGACAACCCACGACGACCACCACGGCCGTGATCGCCGCCAACAACATCGTCGCGCCCGGCGGCAACACCGCCCCTTTCCGGCCTATTTCCTGCCACCCATTGGCCGGACTCCTCCGATCGCCACCACCATGATGTTCCTCGTCTTCTCCTCTTTCGATCATGATCGACGGCGCCACCAGGTGCGCCGCCGTGGCCATTCTTCGGCGACGGGCGCCACCGCCTGTGTTAGCCCGTTTACCCGGTTCGTGGACTACTTGCCTGCGACCATGTTCGTTAAGCTGTGACTACGTCCGCTGGTCATGCCCGAGTCTGCTAGCCATATCCATGTCCATGATCATATCCATAAGCCTACCCAACCCATCCCATTTCCAGATAACTCAGACCGGGTTGGTTCAGGCCATTAGGTTCAGTCTGCTTCATCTTGGTTTGGTCCAGTTCAATCCATTTTCGGTCGTTTGTTGATTGTTTTCAGTAATTCAAAAGCCTTTACATTAGTTTACATGTATATTCACATCATTTAACTTGTTTAGATATTATGAGTATTTTTTATTAATTATTTTAGTTATTTATTTATTTGTTCATTAATATTAGTTTCTTATTATTTAAATATTTGTTAATTATGATCAATGATTATGTAACTAATTATTTTTATTGATAATATATTTATTCATAAGTATTATTTTTATTCATGTTTATCTGTTATTGATTATTAATTATTTTCTTGTTCATGTTATTATTTACAAATATTTAGTCGTATCTCCATATGTTTAATATTTATATTAATATTTTTCATGAAAATTAAATTATTTATTTAATAATTTGTTATTTATCATTAATAATTATATATTTTCTTATTTCTTATTTATGCTAATTAAATTTTATATATTTATTTATCTATTCTCATGTATGTTATTATGTATTTGTATGTCATTATATATTCTTGTATTATATAATTATGATATTATTTTGTGATTAAAATATTATTTATGTTTATGTATTTATTACTATTTAACTATCTAAGAATGTATTTATTTCTTTATTATTTATTATTTATTATTATTATATCTCGATTTATATGATGTATGTTTAGCTTTAAGTTTATTTAGTACCGTCTTATTTATTAAGATGTATTAATGATATGAGTACACATTTGCATGCAGCTTAGGAATTTCAGATCACTCGATTGTGCCCCTGTCGGCCCATCTTGATTGAGTTTGGGGTTTCAAGGCCCATTTAACCTATTTCCTTCATTCCTGCCTATAGAGTCAATTTCAGGACTCGAGTCAGTTTTGAGTTCGGACGGTCTCGATCCGAACTTTCCGTCTATATCTATAATGTATATACCCATAGGTGGGTCCCACTAGGTGACGAGCTGTCGGACACTAAGATCGTGCGACCTGACAAAATCTGATCCGTCCACTCAACCCTAGCTGCCCATATATATTTTGAGGTTTTTGCCTCGTTTTCAATTTTTCCACCTTTAGCGCTGCCAGCATTTTAGCTTACCAACGGCGATCGCGGTTTACTTAAGAACCGAATGAGAAATGTTGTGATCGAATCGAATCATGTTTAAAACTGTTGGTCGATACGACTCGATTGATCAAATAGATCGAAATAACCCTCTTCGTGTCATGAGAATGGAAGACATTGTCAAATAAACATAAAAATACATCAAATATAAATAAATGCAAGAAAGTAAATATTAGGTTGAGCTCAAGTGTGTGTATCGTTAATCTGTCCTCTCACCAAAGTCGATACAGGAATCATAAGACCTACATATATTATATGAAAACCGTGAGTAACGAATGTTACTTGTCTGAAAAATATATAATAGCAACTGGCAAATGGGTATTCCATTACCCACGAAAATTTATTAAACTTCAATAATGCCTCACACCGGGTAGTAAGCAAACATACTTAACAAATTCCGGCTCGCATGCACGGCTCATAGTCATAATCATACATACATACAGCGCTTACACCCTCACACCTTCCATATCACCCTCCATTGTACTCGAGTGACAAAAGGAATAATTAAGTTAGTGCCACATATTCCCGAAATGCGCTGCATTACGCAGTACCATCATATACCCGCACTACCTCATGGTTTGAACGAGTATTAGCACGGTCCATACATATCTTCGTACCACTCATTCTATTGTTCGTAAAATCCGTAAAACAGTGCGTACTTATATAATAGGCTTCGGGTTGAGGCTGGTATAATAAATTTCTGGAGCTAAAGTTTGAAAACAAACAAGGGATTTGTAGTTTTATTAAACTTGCGTATAAAACGCGGCTAAATGACCCGACATTATAGGGATCCGATAAAATTCCACTGATGCCCTCTTACGTATAAAATACGATCAAACTCTACACACAAGGAGTCAAACAGAGAGGGAGAGAGTCCTACGGGCCTGTGGTCCAAGCTACTGATAACTCGTAATCTTATTATCTGCATGTTTGGCATAATCAACCACTATAACATGTTCATATGGCCGTATAGGCCCATACTTATAATCTGAAACTAGTTTGGCTCAATCTCGCTCGTTTCAACTCAATATTGACCCAAATAGGGTAAAACCGTAACCCGAAAATGAGGTTTTACAACATTAATTTATTATTTCTTCTATATTATCTGATTCACTTATGACTTCTATTGATTCATTAATTTTGAAAGTACCTAATTTCTTAGTTAATTTTTTTTTTAAATTCCTCATTTAATAGGTTACCAGTATTAAATCCCGTAGAAGATAATTTGGGAGTTTTATTATTAGTGGATTTATTTTTCATTTATAATCTTCTCTTTACCCTTTTCCTTTGGTATCCATTTTTCTTCTATTTGGAAAAGGTGAGAAATAATAGTCTATAAATGAAGGTGAGTATAATTATTTTGTTTCATTATAGTTGCTATTTCTTCATTCATGGATTTTTAATCAATTTTAACAAATATATTTAATATTTCCTAATGATGGATGTCTAATCGTAACAGTTTTACCACCAAGAGTTTCCCAAGTCCTTGTTACTTTCGAAACTTGGTTTTTTGGTCTAAACTCTTCATTAATTATGTTACGTAGGGAATCTCAAATCCTAGTTTTCTAAAATAATTATAATACATTTCTTTATATTCCTAAAGTTTAATTTTAGAAAATATTTTAAAAGACCATAGTCTAAAATTATTATATTTTTTCATCATAAATTCTTTGGAATATTTTTCTCTATTTGGTTCAAATTTATAATTATTTATTTTAAATTCTATTTAAAAAAAGGATGGTTCATCCATGTAAATACCAAGAGGAATATGTTGATTAGATAAGAAAATTTCTTGGACCTCAGATGATGAAGCTACTGAAATTGGCGAACTAGAAATACTCGATCTTCTAAAATAATTTCTACGTCTCTATTTTCATTTTTAGCTATTAATTCAGTTTCTATTACATTTTTAGGAGATACTATCGTGTCTAATTTCCATGATTAGGGTAATTCTATTTCAGACATGTTAGAGTTTTTGAAATTGAAATATTAACCTTATTGTAATCTACTTGAAATAGTGTGTTGTCTTTCCCTTCTGAGATATGATTTAAGAGTTAGCACGGTGGTCATTGCTTTTAAAAAAATTGTATATAACACATATTGTAACACCCCGATTTCGGTTCACTTAAGAACCGGATCCGAAATTTTACGATTGAGTTGAGACATGTTTAATATTATAAGTCAGTGAGACTCGATCCATAAAATAGATCGAAATAACCCTCTTCGTGTCATGAGAATGGAAGACATTATCAAATAAACATCAAAATACATCAAATATAAATAAATGCAAAAAAGAAAATCTTAGGTCGAGCTCAAGTGTGTGTAGCATTTATCTATCCTTCTGCCGAAGTCGATATAGGATTTGCGAGACCTACACATATTATAAGAAAACCGTCAGTAACGAATGTTACTGGTCCGAAAAATAACTAATACAAGCTGGCAAATGGGTATTCCATTACCCACGAAAACATATGAAACTTCAAGAATACCTCACACCGGGCAGTAAGCAAACATATTTAAACAAATGTCGGCTCGCATGCACGGGTCATAATCATAATCATACATACATACAGCGCTTACGCCCTCACACCTTCCATATCACCCGCCACTGTACTCAAATGGCAAAAGGAACAATTAAGTTAGTGCCACATATTCCGGAAATACGCTGCATTACGCAGTACCATCATACACCCGCACTACCTCATAGTTTGAAGGAGTACTAGCACGGTCCATACATATCTCTGTACCGC